>PVKP010028546.1:0-29964 GCA_004027715.1 Plecturocebus donacophilus
GCCTCAGCCTCCCGAGTAGCTGGGACTACAGGTGAGTGCCACCACACCCAGGTAATTTTTCCATTTTCAGTAGAGACGAGGTTTCACCATGTTGGCCAAGATGGTATTGATCTCTTGACCTCGTGATCTGCCCGCCTCGGCCTACCAAAGTGCTGGGATTACAGGCGTGAGACACCACGCCCGGCCTCTAAAGGCATTTGTAATTCCTTCATCACCCTTAGGTGCCATCTCTCGTTACTGATCTCTGTTCGGGGTCAATTAAACTAAAATGCAGTTTAGTTTCCTTCTAAAAAGTACACTCTAGGAGGAGAAATTTACCAAAGAAAAAGAATACAAGCCACTATCATATATGATGACAACCAAAGAAAAGAGACACAACTTTCAAGAAACAAATTCCACAGAGAGACAACATGAAACCTTGTGCTTCCAGCAGAATAACCAGCATGAGGTGGAAAGCAGTGACACTGAAGTGAGTAAATGAACTTAAGGAAAAAAAGGAGCAATCCTTTCATAATGCCAAAACGCCAAACAATGCTATGGAAAAGAGTAGAAAGAATCGGATAATCTGGGAGGAGACAAGGGGTTAATGTTGAATAGGGAGAATCTGGTGAAACAAAGCAATAGAAAAAAAAGAATTCAACTCTTCTATACTCTGAATCCATATGTTTTCATTTACTGCCTCCACCACTAAAGATATATGCCTACACACATCTGTACAAAGACAAGCAACCATCATCAGGGTAGTTAACACACTGATTGGGCGAGGTTATTTATCTTCTGTAATTTCAAAACATGATTTCTAAAGAGCATATCATGCCCAATTCAGAGAACTGAACTATGTACTTTGACTCAATTTCCAAGAACTTGCAGAAAAAGATGAATTATGCATATTATCTTTTGTCCTCCTCTTTTGGCAAAGAATTCTTCCATTTTTCAACTCCCAAGTGTAGAAAACTAATGTACAAATTCCACTGCTATGAAACAATTTACCACAAGTCATCATCCTCTTACGGTTTTCTGAGGTAAAAGAAACTATATTTTAGACAATCTTAAAACATACATATGCTGATACTGCCCTACTTTGAAGCCTTATTTAATTTAAAATATTCACCAGAAACTCGGTGATCAACCTCAATAAATCTACAAAGCAAACATCTGTTGTTACAAGGACACTGTGGTAGGCACAGGAACTAATCCAAGAAAAATAAAATGTTAAATGTTATCGAAATCTTCACAAAAACAGAAGCTTTAACATTTGAACATTTAACTACCTTCAATATTTGTAATGTATCTTACTTATGCTTAATTTTTTGCAACCTTTAATTTTATATTTAGCTTCTGAATTAAAGAAGCATCTATTATACAAACAAGTCCTCACATATAAAGAATGAAAAATAAACTGAGAGGTTTTATTTGTATTTTTTATTTTTTTGAGACAAGACTCTTACTCTGTTGCCCAGGATGGAGTGTAGTGAGTGGCATGATCTTGGCTCACTGCAACTCCATGTCCTGGATTCCAGTGATTCTCCTGTCTCAGCCTCCCAAGTAGTTAGGATTAACCACATCTGGTTAACTTTTGGATTTCTAACAGAGATGGGGTTTCACCATGTTAGCCAGGTTGGTTGGTGTTGAACTCCTGACCCCAGGTGATCCACCCACCTCGGCCTCCCAGTGTTGGGAGTACAGGTGTGAGCCACTGTGCTCAGGCTGAACTGAGAGGTTTTAGCATGCATCATTTTTTTCTGCACTTTATTTTTATTTTTGAAATGGAATCTCACTCTGTCGCTTAGGCTGAAGTGTAATGGTGCAATCTTGACTCA
Organism: Plecturocebus donacophilus; assembly: GCA_004027715.1. Lineage (NCBI taxonomy): Eukaryota > Metazoa > Chordata > Mammalia > Primates > Pitheciidae > Plecturocebus > Plecturocebus donacophilus. Next base: position 1,821 of record PVKP010028546.1, read on the forward strand.
CTGCAACCTCCATCTCCCAAATTCGAGCAAGTCTCCTGCCTCAGCCTCCCGAGTAGGTGGGACTATGGATGCCCGCCACCAGGCCCAGCTAATTTTTATATTTTTAGTAGAGACGGGTTTTCACCATCTTGGCCAGGCTGGTCTCAAACTCATGACCTGGTGATCTGCCTGCCAAGGCCTCCCAAAGTGCTGGGATTACAGGCGTGAGCCACCATGTCCCGCCTATTTGTATTTTTTTTAACTGCATGGGTCTCTTCCATCAATGCAAAGCAAGGGCAAGTCCTTCCACAACTAGGATGTACTGTAAATTTCTTACTTATGAACTTTTACATATTAATCAGGGCAGGCTGGCTCACACCTGTAATCCCAACACTTTGGAAGGCCGAGGCAGGCAGATCACGAGGTCAGGAGATCGAGACCATCCTGGCTAATACAGTAAAACCCCATCTCTACTAAAAATACATAAAATTAGCTGGGCATAGTGGCATGAGCCTGTAGTCCCAGCTACAGTAGGCTGAGGCAGGAGCGCTTGAACCTGGGAAGTGGAGGTTGCAGTGAGCCAAGATCGCGCCACTGCACTCCCGCCTGGGTGACAAAGCAAGACTCCATCTCAAAAAAATCTATCTAACTATCTATAGGTATATATATATATATATATATATATATATATATATATCTCAAAACATGTGTATATATATATGAGGGCAAACAAATACATACGCATCACAAAACAATACAGCAACAAAAAACAAAACCGAAGTTTCACAGCTAACTGTTCTCTACCATCAAAGATTAAAAAAAAAACTACTGATCTAGTAATATTTGTCTTAGAAAGCTGAAGGCTTTTGTGGCAGAGGTCAGCTTAGTAATACGGATTTATTAGACTGAGTTTCATAGTTTTCCAGTTGATGACCACTAGAAATTAGGTCTCTGCAATCTCGTACCTATACAAGCCCCTGAAACAAAAATTTTAGAATTGGGTGATACATTCATAACATTTTCTATTTTGTTCTTTTCTGTTTCATTTGGGGGAGATGGAGTTCATGGGAGGCAGCAACTTACTAAATTGATTCCAGAGTGTGCTACTACTGGCAGTTTGAAAACCAGTGATTTTTGAGCAGATAACCATCATAATGCATACCAAGGGGCAGATTCTACATCACTCTACTTAATAAAACAGGCTTGGTAAATGTCACTCAAAAGCCACTGCTGCTCTGCTATGTTCTCCTACTCTCTTCAATTCCTTAGATATTCTCTCCTAATAACCTTTATTTCAAAAAATAAAAGATGGTAGAAGGACCCCTTAAAGGAGTGTAGAGGATATGGCATACCATTAGAAGCCACACTGAAACTTAAATGCTGGCCACTTCTTCTCAGAAGGCAAAATAATATAAAACTAGTATCATTTCTAAGGGACATCTGTGATTAAGGGAAACATACACTAGTGGAACTAAACAACAGCCACATAAATGTGCATTTACTTCAATCTTTTGATAAAATTAAAACAGAAGTTTTAAGAAATACATTCTTTTCTATATCCAATGCACTGATATTTTATTTTCTATTCTAATACATGCTTTATTGCTGGCCATAACCCACTGAATTTATTTCCTGACCCACTCATGAATGTGCTGAAACTTGCAACTTGAAAAACACAGCTTTAGAGAACGCACAAATCAACCCAGCAGGGTAAGATGATCATGGATAAAGTAGCAGACTCCAGTGGCCACCTTCTTTCACTGATGAGAAAAAGCCCAAAGAATTGATAACATCTGTCAAATAGTGATGGTTTATTTTGCTCTAAGAATAGCATAGAAGAGTGCAAGACTTAGTCAGCATAAGAAAAATGTAATAGCACAACCTCTACAAAAAAAAGTTCTGATCTGCATTTAATAATCAATACTTAATCTGACACTGGCCTCCGACATGCCCAAACCTGCACTGTGTGTATATGTACAATTATCTATATATAAATCATATTATACAATTATATAACAATTTGCTTTTTAAAAAAATACATAAATTTATGAGTTTTTTCAAGTTATTCTTAGAACCTGTTACAATAACAAGGGAAGCATTAGATTTGAAATGCAGGTGGGATAACCCCAGGCTCTAAGTAAGCTCTTAATCACAAAGTTATTAAGACTTACAGGCCAGGCACGGTGGCTCACGCCTGTAATCCCAGTATTTTGGGAGGCCGTGCAGGCAGATCATGAGGTCAGGAGCTCGAGACCAGCCTGACCAATATGGTGAAACCCTGTATCTATTAAAAACACAAAGAATTAGCTGGGCATGGTGGCTCGTGCCTGTAAATCCAGCTACTGGGAAGGCTGAGGCAGAAGAGTTGCTTGAACCCAGGAGATAGAGTTTGCAGTGAGATGAGATCACACCACTGCACTCCAACCTGGGCAACAGAGTAAGACTCCATTTCGGGGGTGGGGGAGGGGAAAGTCTTGCAAAGAGAACAGGATTTCCCAACTCATAGCTGTACATCAAAAACCTCTGTGGAGTTAAAACAAAACAAATGGATTCTCAAGTGCTACCCCAAAACGAAATGTTAATGTTGAGTTATCAAGTATTATAAAGAAACATATTTTGTAAACAACACATTGAACACTATCCTGAAACCATTATGTCCAAGAATATCTTTTGAGGGTGGATACTATTCTATGCCATCAGACATAAAATTCCTGATTGAACTGATTGATTGCCTTGGCTAATAAGCAGATGATTCTACCTTGGAACTTGATTAGATCACTGTCATTATTAATTAGAGTTTAATATAAAGCAGTTTCATCTTAACAACTAAATTAATCTATTAAGAATTTAACTGCTAACATACACCAAAAGGATTTTAACATAAGGTAGCCTAACGGATAAAAATCATGGACTATACCAGTGTATTTCTATTAAATTTATCTACCCATGATAGATTTAAACCTCTGTCTTCCCAATGTTGTTTCTTTTATTACCTAAAAGAGAGTTCTAAACTTGATATAACGGCAATGAATTCAGCATTCTTTCTGGGTTGTTCACTTCTACCACTCTTTAAAAAGAGCAATTAATACCAATCATACAGTACAAAAGTTAGGTTTCCAACATTTCATGTAATTAAGAAACTGTTTTTATTATATCACTCAAAATTTTACCAAAATAAAAACGTCAAAGGTTTTTGATGGTTAAGTGGGTTATGAAGACTAGAATTACTCTACTAGTAACCACAAGTAACAGCAAGATTATATATGACAAACACATGAATGATTAACTGCATACATACATTGGTAAACAAATAATCACAATATTAATTTTTTTAATTACTAATTTTCAGCTAGGCCCAGTGGCTCACATCTACAATCCCAGCACTTTGGGAGGCTGAGGCAGGCGGATCACCTGAGGTCAGGAGTTTGAGACCAGCCTAACCAATATGGTGAAACACTGTCTCTACTTAAAATACAAGAATTAGCCGGGCATGGTGGCGGGTGCCTGTAGTCCCAGCTACTCAGGGGGCTGAGAGATAGGAGAATTGCTTGAACTTGGGAGGCAGAGGTTGCAGTGAGCTGAGATTGTGACACTGCACTCCAGCCTGGGCAACGGAGTGAGACTCTATCTTAATTAAAAAAAAAAAAAGTAAATATATAAATTACTCATTTTCCTTTATGTGAAAAGTCTTTGTAAAAGACAAAATTGTACTAAAAGGTCCAAGTAAAAATTGTTTTGTTTGGTCAAATTAGTACCCCAACTGAAGACCTCATCCAACTATTTCCTGTTCAGGCTACCATAAAATGACAGTATGGTAGAGAACTAGTCTGTGATGTAAAAGACAATTACAGACTAATACATGAATAATCCCTAAACTATTTGGTGAATGAAATTACAGCTCATTACTATTAAAATCTAGGGAAAATATTTACCACAGTATCTTCCATAACTATATCTCAAAAAGGAAAAAGAAAATCCATGGTTTTTTGTAATAAAAATTACTACCATAAATCCATAACCACATCTATAATCAAAATATTTATGTATCTTAAATATGCAATAACTAAATACAGAATATCTTAAATATGCAATAACTAAATACAGAATCATGAGTGTTCATCCATGACCTTGGAGTCACTGGGAGATTTCTAAAGCATACCTTTTAATCCACGCCATGGTACTTCAAGAACATGTTAAGGTAAGTCACAGCTTGGAACACTTCGATGCACCTCAAAACACCTCAGCCAGTGTATCTGTATCATTCTCCTTTCGTTTTGAGATCATAATGGTTCCGAAGAACTATAATGCTTCCATTTGAATGATAGTCTCATAATTTCAATGACTTAAAAACAAAAACAAAAAATAAGGCCTTAAGTGTTGGTATGTTAAACCATTAGTGCACTGTGTTAACTGCTGCCATGACTAACAAAAACAAAAATCAGCTGCTGCCATCGTATAACACTGTCATTTTTAATATGAACCCTCATATGAATGAGGGATACAAGTCAGAGTAGACAGTCCTTGCTTTATCTTTCTAGGAAAACCCCACAAATCTCTTTGACCCAGTTGTTTCTTTAATTTTCTTCTCAAGGAAAAAAAATTGCTTAAAAGATTGGTCTGAAGACTTGCTAGGTGCTAGGTTCACTTTTCAATGACTACTATTCTATTCTATTTGGAGGAGGGCCATAAATCACCTGTACACCTATCTAAAAGGAAACTGATAATAGATTAGGCAGAGGATCCTTCGAACAACGCTCCTCCTGATGTTGGTATTATTGAATCATGTTAATTCCATGGACATCACTAAACTGAAAACAGCTCCAGTTTCTAAAGCTTACTTCTATAATAGCATTCATAAAAATGAACAGATAGATGGCTACCATCAAGTTTTACTGCCATTCTGTGATTGACTTGGCAGGTATCTGTTCCTGTCTTCCACACCCTACCCCACCTTTCTTACATAGAAACATAAAAAAATTTCACTTTTAGAAATGATATAGTAAGAAGTGTATGTATCACATTTGAAATCTACTAAGAATTTACACTGTTTTTGCCACAAGTGTGGCATTAGGTAGCTACAAGAAAGAACACTAAAAGACACAAAGAAACTAAAACTAACTGATAACTGATCAATAAATATATACATTTACTATCATAAAGCAATTTAAATTACTTTAGGATGACTGATAAGGCAAATTTTAATATAGGCAAGCCATAAAAAGCGCTTCCTAAGAAAGAAGATGAGAAAGGTTCTGTTATACTCTAGGCATGTGGAACAGCTTGTGTGAAGAATGGAAGATGAAAAAGTTTCCCAGCTAGGGCTAAAAAGTATGTGCTAAGGAGAAAGTGAAACTATTATTTCCTGGTTGAAAGGGTAGATGTAATTGATTAAAATCTTTCAATCCACTGTCAGAAAAATTACATATTTTTAAGATTTAGATTCACTGTAGATTGTGGGGAATACAGACTACAAAATGTAGGTCACTCTTCAGAAAGCTGATAATGGTGACAGAATTACATATAGGAAAGAACTCTACCAAAGTAGGGAAGAAACTAATGAAGAACAGAAACAAGGGACCTGGTCCAATGATATCTTTGCCTGTAGCCACAACCATATTTTCAAACTGATAACTTTAGCACATTAGTCCAACCCCTTCCCGTTCCTTGGGATAAAAGGTCGGGCGCAGTGGCTCACATCTATAATCCCAGCACTTTGGGAGGCTGAGGCAGGCAGATCACCTGAGGTCACGAGTTTGAGACCAGCCTGACCAACATGGAGAAGTCTTGTCTCTACTAAAAAATACAAAATTAGCTGGGCATGGTGGCGCATGCCTGTAATCCCAGCTACTTGGGAGACTGAGGCAGGAGAGTCGCTTGAACCCAGGAGGCGGAGGTTGCAGTGAGCCAAGATAGAGCCATTACACTCCAGCCTGGGCAACAAGGGCACTGCATCTCAAAACAAAAACAAACAAACAAAGAAAAGAAAAATTGGGATAAAAATGAAATAATGGAAGGGGAAAATACTTAATACATGTAAAGCATTTAGAACAGTAATCTAGAACACAGTGATGACACAGCAAACCGGGAAAGCAGGCAGGAGTGAATCCATTGCCTCAAACCTGAATAAATGAACGGGCTTTTTTTTTTTTTAAGAGACAAGATCTCATTCTGTTGCCCAAGCTGTAGTGCAGTGGCACAATTACGGCTCACTGCAGCCTCAACCTCCTGGGTTCAAGTAATCCTCATGCCTCAGCCTCCTAAATAGCTGGAACTACAGGCATGCACCACATGCCCAGCTAACATTTTTTTTTGGAGCGGGGTGCAGGGATGGGGTTTCACTATGCTGCTAGGCTGGTTTCAAACTCCTGACCTCGAGCTGTCCTCTTGCCCTGGCCTCCCAAAGTGCTAGGATTATAGGCATGAGCCATTGCACCTGAACTGAGGGGACTGTTTTAAAAATATAGAAAGAACTGTTAGTAAACTCACCTGTGTGGGAACTTGAAGACTAGAACATGTATTACACTATGACTGTTTTTCAAAGTACATGTAATTTTGTACCTATTACACTTCCTCACAGTAATCCAATCACCATATATTAAGAACCCCAGGTCTTCTATCAACTTTATACTATACTTTTGACCCTTATGGTACTTACCACTAGTAGGATACATATTTTATGCTATTTTTCCAATGGTCTTGATTAATTTGCACCATACAATGTGCAGTCTTCTGTAATCATCCTTTTGGCAACCAACACTATTTTGTAACAATGGATCTATATGAGAGTGCAGTGGTTTGTAGAGTTTTATCAAACCCAATTTTATTATATTCACTCAATAACTAAGCAATTCACTCTCTGATCATAAAAAAAAATACAAGAATCTCCCTCAAAAACATACAGAAAACACCTGAGCATAAGTAACTCAAATGTCTACCTACCAATGAATGGATTTTAAAATGTATATGCATACAATGAAATACTATTCTGTTTTAAAAAGAAACAAAATTCTGACAATGCTACATGGATGAACCTTGAAGACATTATGGTAAGTGAAGTGAGCCAGTTGCAAAAAGACAAATACTACATGATTCCACTTACATGAAGTACTTAGAATAGTCAAATTCACAGAGACAGAAAGAATGGTGGTTACCAGGGACCTGAGGGCAATGGGGAGTTATTATTTAATGGGTTTGGAGTTTCAGTTTGGGCAGATGAAAACAGCTGTGGAGATAGATGGTAGTGATGGTTGCATAGCAGCGTGAATGTACTTACTACCACTAAACTGTGCAGTTTAAAAGTGTTAAAATGGTAAATTTTATTTATGTATATTTGCCACAATAAATTGAACACATTTGATGAGATACACAGTGGATACAAACTTTCTTATATTTTGATAAATTTTCTAAATATTTCCCTTGTTTTACAAGTCGAATCTATTTCTATCTTCATTAAGTGGCACTACTCATCCACCCAGACAGCCTCAACATTCAATATTTTCCTTCCCATCCTAAGCTAAGTCTTACAAACTGATTTTTGTAAGACTACTTGACGCTACTTGAGTCTGATGCCATTCTTTCATTTCTAATGCCTCGGTCTTCCTTAAGTTCTTCCTTACAGAATCACTGTAATAGCCCTATAGCCAATCACCTATCCTCAAAAGCCAAGTCTTTACAATTATCACTAGCTATTTTCTTGAAATAAAGCTCCTGTTTTAAAACCTTTACAAAGGGCTCCATTGTTTCTTCAAATTTGAAGTTCTAAGCAAAATATTAAAAAATACCTTTTTGTCTGATCTAACCTACCTTTCTGGGCTCACTTTCACAAGACCATTCTGCTTCCCATATGCTATGCCAGATTTTTTACTCCCTCTTCCCTCATCATCCCCACTAGGCTCTCCTACCTCCATGCTCAAATGCACACTTCTCTGCGTGGAATCCTCTTCCTCCCAACTCCTATTGATATCTATTCCAATTCTCAGACGCTACTATATGTTAACAGAAGCATGAAAACGATTTGGCAGTATCTAACAAAAGTATAAATGCACATATTCTTGCAACCAGCAATTTCACTTCTAAGTATCTATCTTACAAAAATACTCAAACATACAGGACACAAAGATATTCACTATAGTGTTGTTTCTAAAAGAGAAAAACATCTAGTTGGGTACCAAATGGGAACTGGCTAAATATATTGTTACAACTATATTATGGATATGGAATACTACACAAAATCATGATGGGGCAACCCAAAACACATGCTGATAAGAGAAGCACTAAAGAAGAATTATAAATTTTAAAAGTAAATATAACGTATAATATACAATGATATGAGCCCATCTGCCATGAAGAAAATCCAAACTGTATTTATATACTTTTATGTATATTTAAGTACATAAAAAAGTTGTCTGGGAGAATACACTCAAATTTTTAACAGTGGTTATCTCTGGGGAAGGAAATGAAATTTGTGCAATAATTCAAATGCGTTACAGACAGGAAGAAGTCACACAGACTCATTATCTTACTTTCTCACTCCAAATCTATGTGGCCTGATCTAGCTCCTACTCTACTTAGCCACTGATATAGAACTTAGCTAAATGGCAATAGCTGCACAGAGCCCAAGTGCATGTGCAGCCTGTCTTGGCACAGACTTACCTTGGCCACAAGCTCCCTAGCTAAAAGTACTCACAGCTGCCAGTGACACAATCTGCAGGTCCAGCTCTGGCAGAGGTGAGAAAATAGCCACATTCTTACTGGACCTCTACTCACGCTTACCTTTCTACTGATGTTCTGTTTTCTTCCAGTTAAAGCAATGTTACCAACATTGGGCACTCATGGTTTTTCAACAAATTCATCTCTAACAAGAACCAGACCCTGACTTGGCAGGAGTGTCAGAGGACAGTCCGTACTCAGGTATTCCTTAACAAAATCTCCCGCTCCCAAATTTCCAGAATTCTTTTTCCTCTAACATAGTTAAAAAGTTTAAAACTGAGAAGTGGAAAAAGAAATGCTTCCTGAAGCTTTCACTGGAATCCCCAGTCTGAATTAACTATTCCCTCTTCCTGTGTATCTCAACGCTCCTTGGGAAATGCCTGTTATATGAGCTATGGTGCTCTTCCTTAGAGTTTCCTCAAGTGTACCTGGATTCCCCAATAAGGCACAAACTCCCAAGAGCCAGACTGTCTTCACTCACCTTTTATATAACTTAAGGTGTTCAAAGTTCTTATCTGTAATGGGGCATTTTTGTTGGCGGATAGGGGTTAGGGTTTTGGTGGTTTTTTTTTTTAAGAGATAGGCTCTTGCTCTGTTGCCCAGTCTGCAGTGCAGTAGCACAGATCATAGTCCATTGCAGCCTTGAACCCCTGGGGCTCAAGGGACCCTCCTGTGTAGCTGGGACTATAGGTGTGCACCACCCCCGCTTTTTTTTGTAGAGATGAAGTCTTGCTATATTGCCCAAGATGGTGTCGAATTCCTGAACATATGCAATCCTACCTTGGCCTTGTAAGATTACAGGTGTGAGCAGTTACTACACCTAGCCTTCTAACAACAGGTTTTTAAGAAATGTCTCCTGAGTATAATTTGTTTAAAATAGTTCAGTGCATGATATTTGACAAGTTCACAGATGGGATATATTTAACTTCAGAATAAAAATGTCAGTGGACAGCCTAGGCAACAAAAAGTATATATATAGAGAGAGGGCCAGGCCACATGGCACACACCTATAGTCCCAGCTACTGAGGGAGTTGGGGCCGGTATGGGAGTGGTGTGCATGGAAAGCGGCTAAAGTGAGAAGACTGCTGGAGCCTAGGAGGTTGAAGCTGCAGTGACCCATGACTGCACCACTGCACTCTAACCCTGTCCAACAGAACAAGACCAAAAAAAGATGGCAGGAGGCAGTATTAAATTAAATGAGAAAAACAGTAAGTTTTAAATGAAGTTCTATTTCAAATTATTTCATTAAATGAGAGCTTTGAGCTGGAAGAGAGAATATAAGCCTGAAAAATCAATACATGTCACAGGCAAAGTAGAAAAGTATAAAAACTTTTAATGGCATTTAAATAGAAAACAGTCTCTCTCTATTTGTACCTAAAGCAAAAAGCCTATTTTTATCTCCTTTACATCACAAGACTCTAAATACAATTACAGTTTCTGTATATTGTAATTATTTGATCAGTTTCCCATGTAAGATCTCTTTGCCGGCTGGGCACAGTGGTTTATGCCTGTAACTACACCACTTTGGGAGGCCAAGACAGCCAGATGACTTGAGGTCAGCAGTTCATGACCAGCCTGGCCAACATGGAGAAACACCGTCTCCACTAAAAATACAAAAATTAGCTGGGCATGGTGGCACGAGCCTATAGTCCTAGCTACTTGGAAGGCTGAGGTAGGAGAATCGCTTGAACCAGGTAGGCGGAGGTTGCAATCAGCCTAGGTCGCACCACTGTACTCCAGCCTGAGCGACAAAGCAAGACTCTGTCTCAAAAAAAAAAAAAAATCTTTTTGCCAATAAATAAAAATACAAATTTCTATTTTACCATATTTTGTATGTTTTCCTTGTGATCTACATTTGATGTTAAACAAAAAAATCCTGCCTTCTAGTAAATATTTTGTATTTAAATAAGGATATAAAAATAAAGTGAAAACATTAAGCTTGCTTGCTGTAAACAGGCCTTGGGAGCCATATATGTTATATCATGATCTAAAGAATACTGTGAATTATAATAACAAGTGTAAATAAGATTTATTAGTATATGTGGAGTATAAAAATGTTGTCTAATATTTTAAATATCTCACCTATTACTACCAAACCTATGAGATAGGCATAATAATTAATTCCATTTTATAGACACAGAAACTGAGGTTAACGAAATCAAGTATCTTTCACAAAGAGATATTTAAGAGGCAGAACCAGAATTCAAAGCCCGGTCTCTCTGATTCCAAAACCAAATACCTGCCACAGTATGCATTTAATAAATCAAATCAAAACAAAAGGTTTCTTCTGATATAATGTGTGTTTCTTTGCTGTGATGTGCTTCATAAGCAGCTAGTAATAGGGGAATGAGGTTGACATAAATAAAAATCATGTTATTTCACAGACAATTTTTCCTAGCATATTAATGTTTTGAAGCAACTGGAAATAAACTTTTCATGATTAAAGAAAAAATCCTTAGCAACAGATTAATATTTTTAAGAAAAAAGGCTGAAAATATACAAGTGCCTTTCTTTGTTGCAAGTATCCAATGTAGTAGTTTCAGGAATTGCTATACTTTCCACTGGGTTTTGCTATGCTTTTCTTTCCAGTGGGTTTTTCATTGCTACACTTTCCACTATTTAACAAAAATACCAGTATATAAGAAACTAGGAAACAAACACAGAAACAAACCTTCATTAAAACAATGGATTAATAATGAAGGCTACATGTTGGATTAGATTTTAATTTTAATGAAAATTGTCTCTAAGAAACAATGTCTTTCCATGACTTATATGACACCATACTTCTGTATGCATTAGACAAAACAAGCCCTATGAACCTTCAGTACCCACGGTCCTACCAGAATGCCATGGATAGCTTTCGTTTGGTTTTGTTTGAGGTTTTTGTTGTTGTTGTTGTTGTTTGAGACATGTCTCAATTTGTCACCCAGGCTGAAATGCAATGGTGCAATCTGGGCTCACTGCAACCTCTGCCTCTCAGGTTCAAGTGATTCTCCTTCCTCAGCCTCATAGGTTGCTGTAATTACAGGCATGAGTCACCACACTCTGCTAACTTTTGTATTTTTTTTTTAGTAGACACAGGATTTTGCCATGTTGGCCAGGCTGGTCTCCAACTTCTGAACTCAGGTGATTCATCTGCCTCGGCCTCCTAAAGTGCTGGGAGATTACAGGCGTGAGCCACCATGCCTAGCCTTCAGTTTTTTAATGATGTGAGTGCTATGGTCTGAATGTTTGTGCCCCCCTCTAAAAGAGATATGTTGAAATTCTAATCCCTAACGTCACAATATCAGGAGGGAAGACCTTTAGGAGGTGATTAGGTCATAAGGGCATAGCTCTCATGAATGGAATTAGTGTCCTTATAAAAGAGGCTTGAGAGAGATCCTTCGCCCCCTATTCTACCATGTGTAGACATAGTGAGAAGACACCATCTATGAACCACAGCTAGGACCTTCACCAGACACTAAATTTTCTGGCACCCTAGTCTTGGACTATGAGAAATAAATTCTATTGTTCATAAGCTACCTAGTTTATGGTATTTTGTTATAGTAGCCCAAATAGACAAAGAAAGTAAGGTAAACTCCCCTTATATAGAAAAAATAATGAATATAAGCTAAAACTGCTAACATTAGGACAAAGATGCAGAAGTATACATTAATGTTACTCTGAATTGAAAACAATTTAAATACACAAAGATCAATGTCAAATCACTGTGATCCTAAGGTAGGTATGAAAGAGAACTACCCACTACAACCACACACCTCCCCACAAAGCAGCTCTTAGCACGTACTGTTTCTTAGTAAAAGATCTAGAAATTAATAGTCATGGAGAGTGACCCTACTGCATAATCTGTATCAACTAGCAGTGGGGCCTACCTGGCATGCACATATTTCCAAATACATAAACACTATCAAAACAGAAAGCTCATACAGGAAGATATACATAGTTTGCAGAGAAAACAAGTAACATATAGCAGCTATTTTGATAGATACCATTGTCCTGTATGGTACCATACCATAACATAAAAAGCATTCTCAAGGCCAGGCATGGTGGCTCAGTCCTGTAATACCAACATTTTGAGAGGCCAAGCAGGCGGATGACTTGAATTTACAAGTTCGAGATCAGCCTGGGCAACATGGTAAGACCCTCTCTCTACAAAAATATACAAAAATTAGCCAGGTGTGGTGGCACACACCTGTAGCCCCAGCTACTTGGGAAGCTGAGGTGGGAGAATTGCTTGAGCCTGAGAGGCAGAGGTTACCGTGAACGGAGATCACACTATTGCATTCCAGTCCAGGTGACAGGGCGAGACCCACCCACCTCCACCAAAAAATAAACAAAGCATTCTCAGAAAAATTCTCTCCTGATGCCTGGAGACATAAGTATGTGATCAAAAACTTCTGTGTCTTCTTCCTATTAATATTTAACTTCAGGACTCCCTAATTCCCTTTTACTGTCTCAATATTCTAGGTATTTATGTTCCTCAAGTGTCAGAGATCACGCACTAATGTACACAATGTTTCCACATGTACTTCTGAAATCCACAGGATGGGCCAGAGAGTTGGCGTATTAAAAGACAGAGCAAAATACTCACAAGTAATTTTTTTCCGGTAACCCAAACCTAACGTATAAAAACACTTCTGTTTACTCCAGGAAAGTTCTCTTCCTTTATAATTATGTTTAGCCTGAGCAAATAAATTAGTTCCTCTTCCTTAAGTATCATCAATAGAGTAAAACAGTTATTTAACACATTTAGCCTAGTACTCCATTATTGGAATGCTAAGCTTGTGGGAGTTATTTACATCCTACTGTTCAAGGTTACCTCTAAGGTCTGATTTTTCACATACACAAAATTTGCAACCTCTGGCATAAATGGATTAAAACCATGTTTCTTACCAAGAATTGAGTAACCTGAGATTTTTTTGAACCTGTCACAATGCAAAATCCAGAAGCCATAAAAGCAAATCATTCATTTACATGTAGCCTCATCTCACAACCTCATAGCGAAAACCTGTTTCCCATATTAAATGATGGCAACCCCATAATTACCATTGCTCAAGTCAAAAACCAGGAAGTCATCTTTGAATCCTGTTTTTACTTCACATGCCACATCTAATCCAGGCATACTCTGCCTGCGGTTCTTTACATTTGCTGTTTCTTCCTGCTAGAACGTTATCTCCATTACATGCTCTCCATCCTTACCTTCTTAACATCCTTTACTCAACTGGTCACCTATCACATGTCTATAGGTTGTAGACCAAGCAAGATTTAAAGTCATAATTTTCAATTCAGTACTTTAGGAAACTTCACTAAATTTAACTATGTATGTTCAGATGTCTTTTTTAAGGTTTCTTTTATATACTAGTGTAAGATAAGTAGCAAAAAACCATGAGGAAAGACTTGTTCTTCTTGCGATGGCAGAAAAACTGAAATATGACTTGGGAAATAATATGGACACAAACCAAAATGTATCTCTCTGTCAGCAAATTACTGTGTAAATAAGCACATAAAAAGGTGCTGAAGATCATAGACAGAGGGGGAAAACTATATTAGAAAAATTACATAGTGTGAGAAATTTGCCATAAAGTTAGTAGTACAGATCATTTTTCTAATATATCTTAGTTGATAGTCTTTACTTGCTTCTTAATGAAACGTAAAAATTTGTAAGAAAATATCTACAGGAAAACATATTCTCAACTACAAATTCACTCCACAGTTAAAATCTGACAGGCACTCTTGTAGGTTCAGAGCTAGAGCACTGAACAAAAAGATAAGGTCTCTGTCTTCATGGAGGGATCTTCTTGACTTCTTTAATAAAAGCATTTTATGAAAAAACAGTGAGAGCATTATCTGCTACACTAGTGGCTGATTTAACCAAAATAAAACACATTTCTGTAGAAAGTGTACTGAAATTCCATCACACAAGACATTCATTCCTTCCATCTTACATTAGCAAGACAAGAAATTAAAGACAGAATGGCACAAAGTACTGCTGATGTAATAGATATGGTTAGTATTATAAAACAATACCTCATCATGAGACAGAAAGTAACCATGAAAATCTCTTATACCACATGGAGGTCTGCTGTTTATCTCGTGGCAAAGCACTTAAAAGTAAAAGCATTGTGAAACTTGATGAGTTACTCATTTTCTTTGTATAAAATATTCCCCAAATCAATTACTTTTCCTGTGAAGGCAAGTAACTGCCTGTAGTATGCTACCTATTAGACAGGACTGTAAATCAAAACACTTAAACATGACATTTAAACAATGGCTTTTCAGCAAAGAAAATCACTTACTTATATCAAAATAAAATGAACTTGGACCCAGTCCTTTGAATGACTCTATCACAAAGTATTAACCAAAATGTTTAAAAGTAACGAGGTATATGTATTTTACCACAATTTAAAGAAAAAAGAAGTGATATTCAAACACATTGTTCTCACGAGATTGGCCAGGCAGTGGCTCATGCTTGTAAATCCCAGCACTCTGGGAGGCTGAGGTGGGAGGATCACTTGCATCCAGGAGTTTGAGGCCAGCCTGGGCAACATAGCCAGACACTGATTCTACAAAAAAATTTTTAAAAACATTAGCCGAGTATGGTGGCTCGTGCCTGTAGTGCCAGCTACTCATACTCAGGAGGCTGGGGTGGGAGCATGGCTTGAGCCCCTGAGGTCAAGGCTACAGGGAGCTGTGATTGCATCACGGCACTCCACAGCCTGGCATACAAAAAAAAAGAAAAACTTGTGATGCTAAATGATAAAATGGGTTCCTACCATTAACTGTTAAACATATCTATAAAACTTTGTTTATAGACCAGGCATGGTAGCTCACACCTGTAACCTCAACACGTAGGCAGCCTTGGTAGGAGGACAACTAGAAGCCAGGAGTTTAAGACCAGCCTGGGCAACACAATGAGACACGGTGTCTACAAAAACATTTAAAAATTCACAGGCCATGAAGTCACATGCCCGTAACTCCTATCTACTTGGGAGACTAGGGCAGAAAGAAGGATGGCTTGAACTCAGGAGTTTAAGGTTGCAGTGAGCTATGATCATGCCACTGCTCTCCAGTATGGGTGATAAAAGTGAGACCTTGTCTAAAAAAATAAATAAATAAAATAAAAAAAAAAACTTTTTGTTGTTGAGGTGAAAAACTGTTTCCCTCATCTTTATCACAATATTTTTTAACATTTCAAATTTATGTACATATTTCAGTATATGGGTACAGTACAATATGATAATCACACATATTGGTGTACATGTTAACTTTCTACTTACTGATAAGAGCAAGCAATCAAAAGTCTAGAGACAATGATTTAGTTAAAAGAAAGAAAAGAAAAAAAACTGATGCATGTCCCACATAGCTCTTACAGTATATAGATAAAGATCCCCAAAACAAGTACATTTCTTTGGCTTCAAAGTAATGAACCACATCCATCACCTCATTTAGTACTAGAAGGACTGAGCAAAAATATCAAAGAATCAAAGCACAACATCACCCCTCCAGAAGACAAACACAGAATATTTTTCCTGATTTAAATGAAACAGCAGGCTGGGTGCAGTGGCTCAGACCTGTAATCCCAGCACCTTGGGAGACCGAGGCGGGTGGATCATCTGAGGTCAGGAGTTCAAGACCAGCCTGGCCAACATGGTGAAACCCCATATCTACTAAAAATACAAAATTAGTCAGGCATCATGGTGTGTGCCTATGATCCCAGTTACTCGGGAGGCTGAGGCAGGAGAATCACTTGAACCCAGAAGGCAGAGTTTACAGTGAGCCGAGATGGCACCACTGCACTCCAGCCTAGGCAACAAGAGCCAAACTCCATCTTAAAACAACAACAACAACAAAAAAAAAACCACACACACACACACACACACACACACACACACACACACAGCAGATATAGAAAGACTCTAAAAGAGAATCAAATTGGTAAATGTCCTCTTGGTCACAGAATTACTGAATGTATGTCACTTTTAGTAACCCCCTTTTAATTCACGCTTTCCATTAATATACGAGAAGCAGCACAACGTTACAGAAAAGGCAGCAACAGGAGTTAACAAGTTTCATCTCCTTTCCTCTTCATGTGTTCCTTCCAATCAGCATCTAAACATGTCAAGCCTAGTCCGTCTTCAAAGCTCTACCTTTACACCTATGGCTCCACTCCCACCGTCCATGTTCAAAGCCACTGCTCTTAAAAGTGTTGCATACTTCCTTACTTCCAACTCCTCAACCACAGTAAGATCTCACCAGTTCACTGAAACTGTTCTTGCCATGGTCTCTGAAATCCTAAATCCAATGAACATTTAGACTTACTTCACTCTCATTCCAGCATTTAACACCACTGACCAGTGTACCTCCTTCTAGAAGAACTTCGTCTTCATTGTTATAACATTCTACTATTGAGGCTTTTGCTCTACCTTGTTTGCTCACAGTTTTCTTTTAATTGCTTCTATACCTCTACCCTTTCCTTACATTTTGGTGCTTGCCAAGTCTGTCACTGCCTCACTCTATGCAAAAGATCTTGCCTACTCCCAAGGTTCTAATTAGCATCTACCGGTCTTCAAGTACACATTTCCAACCGTGACCTCTCTCTTGAGCTCCCAGAATTGCATGTATAACTGGCCACTGGATATCTTCATCTAGCTTTCTCACAAGAACCTCAAAGTCAACATGGTTCATATCTGAAATCTTCTCCCCAAACTAACTCAACTCCTCTACTGTGCCTTTTACCTCAGGGTCACCTCATCTCAACAAATGGTGCCACTGTTCCCCTGGCAACATGTGTAAAGCACCAGAATTTTTTTCCTTCTTGACAAATTTTTAATAGCTACAATGACTCTGTTCACTCTTACGACTTGTCCCAACTAGCTATATTAAAGAAATAAAGCCCCAACCTATCTTCAAGGCAAATCGTCTTCACGTATCTCGAAATGTCACTTTGTTCCTTTTAGAAGTCATTAAAAAATGACTTCCAAAAACCGACTGAGCATTTCTTTCGACTTAAGCAATAGAGTAAACTGTTCGGAAACTAGGTTATATTTATATTGAAAATATAGCCTGTTTTTAGAATCCTAATGATACAGGAGTTAAGAAGAAATTACATAGGCAGATAGTGAGGGTACAGAAGTCCATAGTAAGGTTTTCCTTCTAATGAAAAGCAACCCCAAATCATTTTTCCTTCTAACAAAGAGCAGCCTGTAAAATTGAGCTGCAGTCATAGATGCCACCAGCAGTTGTGCCAATCATGTTCAAGATGGCGGCTCCGTCTTCCCGTCTCTTTGTCAGCCATGTGTACAGTAAGGAGCAGACAAGATGCACCTGCCAAGGGGGTAGTTTACTTGCATAATAAAATTAGGGTGGGGCAGCCAGCCTTCCCACTGTAAGCATCATACCTGATTGAACCAATCTGTGAGCCCGATGTAAATCAGATATCCCCACCTCAAACCTGACTATAAAATCCAGTGCATCCGCAGCCGGCTGGTCTTTTCCTCCTGGGAAGTCCCCTCTCTCTCACTAGAGAGAAAGCCGTTTTCCTTTCCTCTTTCTTTTGCCTATTAAACCTCCACTCCTAAACTCCTCATGTGTGTCCATGTCCTAAATTTTCCTGGTGTGAGACGATGAACCTCAAGTATTTACCCCAAACAAAAGAGCCGCTTCACTAATAACTATTTTTGAAATTTCACTAGCATAAATATACATGTAGATTCCCGATCTTGTGTGTTTGTGTGTGTGTTTTAATTTCCAATGGGAGAAGGAAAACAGACATTTTAAAAAGAGAAAGTAACCCCTATTAGTAACAAGTGAAATCTCCAAAAACACTTTATTATAGAGCTTAGAAAAGGTGTGATTTTGTCATTTTAAGCCCCAGCATCGCTGTATTCTCTGAAAATCTTCCCCATACACAATGGAATCCTACCCTTAATTCTAACAAAAACCTACCAATGCCTCAAAGTACTGGATGGGGTAGTCATCTGACTAAGCAGAAATGAAAATAGCACGTAGATGACAGAGTTAACGAGAGTTTAAAAGCAGAAGTAGCAACTAGGGAATCCCTGAGAGTACAGCTGAGGCAGAAAGATATAAAAAGGGGACTCGTGATAAGAAAAGGAAAGCACTGGCTACCAGGCGATTCCTCTCATTGGAACGGACTACTCTCCCCAGGGATGTGGGAACTATATATACACTTACAATTTTGGAAGCTTTCAAGTTCACTAAGTCATATTAATATCTACATCATATTCTGTTACCAGGTGTGATCTTTCAAAAGCATACTGAGTTGGTGTGATTAGGAAATTATCCAACATAAACATGAACCTCAGTAGGCACTTTTTGCGACCAATAATAGGAAAGCCATCTGTTTGCAGAAAATAATATTCCTACTCCCCTAGTGACTACAGCTATCTATGACAACTGGGAAATCCCAAGAGAAGAAAAGAAATTTTAACTGCCTCAACACTTTAATTATTCATATAAGCTGTCCAAGAAATTAAAGTTAAATGTTACACAAAGGAGCCCCCTAATATTTTTTGGCTAATTATTCCACTGGTAGTCTACATCTGCTCTGCTAAAATTTGGTTATGAATCAGAAGTAACTCACTGGAAAGCTTTTATATCTTTTTTAAAGTTACTATGAATAATAACTACAATTCACAAAAATGGTCATTTTTAATGTGCACAAAAAACCTCCTGAAAACATGTCCCACAAAAAAGAACAGCTGTTACTGTCAAAGTTTAAACTCTTTTAAATACTAGGAAGAATGAGACTAAATTTAACAAAATTATTTTAAACGTTTAAAAATAAAGCAGCTAATTTTAAGCAGCACATTCAACCTATATTTTTTGAACTTCTTCAATATCAATATTTTATGATCAGAAAACATGTTAAACACTGTCTTTAAACAGAATGTGAATCTATTATGACGAGATTTATATATATACATAATTCAGAGATTTGCAAATATATACTCTAACACCAGAAATACTGACCATAGCCCCACATATACAGTGGGGCTTTTCAGTAAAGTGGGGAGCAGGGATCCTCAATTGTTTCCATTATTGCTATTCTACCCTTCCTTTTTTCCTCTTCTGCTTTAAAAGAAATACATATTTCCTAAGATTCTTTTAAGAAATGTATCTTCTACGTATATTTTGATTAAAAAAAATACCACATCTGCCTTATTATTTGTAGGTCAGCTCCAGGTGATGTCTTTCAGAGTAAAACTACTTTTAATAATTATATTTAGCTATATGTCTCAATAACATATTAAAACCATATTCTTGGCCAGGCATAGTGGTTCACACCTGTAATCCCAGCATTTTGGGAGACTGAGGAGGGCAGATCACTTGAGGCCAGGAGTTCAAGACCAGTGTGGCCAACATGGCAAAATGCCGTCTCTACTAAAAAGAAGTATAGGCTGGGCACAGTGGCTCACACCTGTAATCCCAGCATTTTGTGAGGCTGAGGCAGGTAGATCACTTGAGATCAAGAGTTCGAGACCAGCCTGACCAATATAGTGAAATCTCATCTCTACTAAAAATACAAATCTTAGCCAGGTGTGGTGGCAGGTGCCTGTAATCCCAGCTAGTTGGGAGGCTGAGGCAAGCAAATCCCTTGAACCTGGGAGGCTGAGGTTGCAGTGAGCCAAGACCACACCATTGTACTCTAGCCTGGGCGACAAGAGCAAAACTCCGTCAAAAGAAAGAAAAAAAAGAAAGAAAAGAAGTACAAAAAAATTAGCCAGGCATGGTGGCACACACATGTAATCCCAGATATTCAGGAGGCAGAGGCGCAAGAATCGCTTGAACCCAGGAGGTGGAGGTTGCAGTGAGCAAAGATCGTGCCACTGCACTTCAGTTGGGGCAACAGCATGAGATTCTGTCTCAAAAAAAACAATAAATAAATAAACAAACCACATTTTTCTGAAATAAAAGTGGGTACATACATCATGCCTAAAACTATTCATAGGTATAAGCTGGAAATCTGCAGCTTCAAATAACCCAACATTTATATCTTTAGACAGTAACTAGAGGTAAAGCATCATTTACAAGTGCTATTATACACAGTAGTTACTGTGAGCAAAAATATTTGATGACAGAAAACATGTCTATAACCTATCTTACAATTTACCTTCCCACATACCTAAATAATATGTTTAGAGAATCATTACAACACTCAAGCAAAAATATTCCAAATTCCTTCAAAGTCATAAGAAGTAAAGATTACCAGAATAGTAACTCTCAGTTTGTACCATCCTAACTCGCCCTACTGAAAAAAGTCACCCTTAGGGATTCACAATAACAAACACAGAATTCATTGCAACTGTGGCTACAATTTGTAAGCAGCCTTTCATTGCTTCATAAAGGCTGATCATTGTAGATACTCATCAGTTTTTAAGCCACATCCACAGCTGTTGTCTTAGAAAAACAACGAAATTTGACAGCAGAGACTTTAAAATGACATTTATACAACAGTTTTACATAAAACAAAATTAAAAGTACTCCAGTATAATAGAAAGAATGAATGGCATGTAGAATACCAAAAAAAAAAAAAAATGAGAATCTTGAGTCATTGTTAATAGTAATACCTGTCATTTATATAATGCTAGAATCATTTCCCTAAGCTCCCTAGCATGTCAGAGATATCATTTACACTGAAGAAAAGTGAAGCAGAGATACTAGCCAAATTAATTAGTGGTGAGCAGAATGTATTTCACGACCAGCAGCCTGTGTTTTTTGCACGAACCCGTCTTCCAAAATTGCATAGTGAAATTCGGAGATAAAAAATTCCACATAAACCTATTCCCTGTTCAACTTTACTCTCCCGCTTCAGATCTATAATCTGCCTAAACTAAGAGAGGCTCATCTGGTTAGTGAGCATACTCAATCATGTGTTGTCAGATGACTAAGTTAACTATGCATGGGAGAAAGGAAGGAGGAGGGGAAATGCTAGTAGGATCACCACATACTAAATTACACTATCGTTAGCAGATGTCCAGACTACAAAACTGCAATGGAATTGAAATCTGGATACATGGGTTTGAATTCCAACTCTCTACCAACTAGCAAGTAAACTTGACTACGTTTCTGTAAAATAAGATAATAGTACCTCCCTCATCAAACTATGGCAAGGTCTAAATGCAACTGGAGACCTCCTGGCTACTAAACACCACATTCAAGTTAACAGATCATATTTAAAACACACTGTAGGCTGGCACGGTGGCTCACACCTGCAATTCTCACACTTTGGGAGGCCAAGGTGGGTGGATGGCTTGAAACCAAGGAGTTTGAGAATAGCCTGAGCAACATGGCAAAACCCTGCCTCTTAAAAAAAAAAAAAAATTAGTCAGGCATGGTGGCGCGCAGCTGTAGTTACAGCTACACGGGAGGTTGAGGCTGCAGTGACCTGAGATTGAGACAGAGTAAGATCCTGTCTCAAAACACACACACAAGCTGAATTAATAGCAGAGGCCCATTAAAACTTTGTAACAGGCCAGGTGCAGTGATTCACACCTATAATCACAGCACTTTGGGAGGCTGAGGAGGGTAGATCACTTAAGGTCAGGAGTTCAAGACCAGCCTGGCCAACATGGTGAAACCCTGTCTCTGCAAAAATACAAAACTTAGCCAGGCATGACAGCAGATGCCTGTAATCCCGGCTACTTGGTAGGCTGAGGCAGGAGAATCACCTGAACCCATGTTGCAGAGGTTACAGTGAGCAAAGATCACGCCATTGGGCTCTAGCCTGGGCAACAGAGCAAGACTCCATCTCAAAAAAAAAAGAAAAAATCGTTCAACAAATACATATTGAATACATACTACTTACCAAGTAGTAGGAAAGACAAAATTTTAAAAGTAATTAATATTATGTTAGAAGGTGATGTATGCAACTGAGAAAAATAAAACAGGGAAAGAGCATAAAATGTGGAATAAAAAGCAGGCAAAGACGCTCAAGGAAAGCCTCATAGAGGTGATATCTGAGAAAGATCTGGAGGGAGGAAGAGATTCCTGTGGGTATGTGGGAGAACAGCATTCCACACAAAAGGAACAGCAGCTGCCTAGATGGAGCCGAGTAGTAAGAGGAAGAACAGTAAGAGCTGAAGTCAGGACAAAATAGTAGTCCAAAGTGTACAAGGTCTTAGATAAGGAGGAAGTTAGTTTTTATTTTGAGATGGGTAGCTACTGCAGGATCTTGAGAAGGATCCCTCAGCAACTTCACTAAGAACAAGAGCAGAGCTAAAGAAAAGGTAAGAGGATCCTGCAACAACTCAAGCTAGAGATGATGCTGATAGTAAGAAACATAGCATATGGGGGCCAAGAGCGGTGGCTCAGGCCTGTAATCCCAGCACTTTGGGAGGCCAAGGAGGACACATCACGAGGTCAGGAAATCAAGACCATCCTGGCCAATATGGAGAAACCCTGTCTCTACTAAAAATATAGAAAATTAGCTGGGCATGGTGGCGCAAGCCTGTAATCCCAGCTACTGAGGGGCCTGAGGCAGGAGAATTGCTTGAACCTGGGAAGCAGAGGTTGCAATGAGCGGAGATCGTGCCATTTCACTCTTGCCTGGCAACAGAGTGAGACTCTGTCTCAAAAAGAGAAAAAAAAAAAGTAAAGTAAAAAAAAAATGTAGCATATGAGAGAGGAGTAAGAAATTATGTCACGGTTTTAGCTAGAACTGGAATGATGGATTTCCTAACTGGGATGGGAAAGCCTGGAAAAAGTAGTGTCATAAAGGAAAAAAAAAATCACTTTAGATGTGCTAGTTTGAAATGCTTTTTAGACACACAAGGGGAAATGTCTTTTGAGACAGATGGATGTAAAGCCTGGAGTTTAGAACAGAGGTCAAGGCTGGGAATAAAAATTTGGGAGTCATCAGCATATTAATAGTGGTTAAAGCCGTAATCATCAAGATCTGTGTTGGCGGCAACGTAATGCTAAGATCCAGAGGCTACATTCTGGACACTCCAAAGTTTAAATGTGGTGAAATGAGAAAACACTAGAAAGGAGAATGAGGAAGAGGTGCCAGTGAGGTAGGAAGAAAAACAGGAGTGTAGTATCCTAGAAGTCAAATAAAGAAAATGTCTCTACAAGAAGGGAGTAATCCAAGATGCCAAATGCTGTTAATTAAGTAAGTCAAGTCAGATAACATGGTAAAAAACAACTGACCACCGACCAGGCGCAGTGGCTCATACCTGTAATCCTAGCACCTTGGGAGGCCGAGGCAGGCAGATCACTTGAGGTCAGGAATTCAAGACCAGCCTGTCAACATGGTGAAACCCTTTCTCTACTACAAACACAAAAATTAGTTGGGCATGGTGACATGTGCCTGTAATCTGAGCTACTCAGAAAGCTGAGACAGAAGAATTACTTGAACTGGCGGGGAAAGGTTGTAGTGAGCCAAGATTGCACCACCACACTCCAGCCTGGATGACAGAGTGAGACTGTCAAAAAAAACAAAATGAAACACACTGACAACTACATTTAGCTGCATAACTGGTAAGTTTTGCTGGAGTGATGGAGACAAAAACCTAAATGGAATGGGAGAGTAATTGAAGACAGAAAAACTCTGCAGAGGTCTGTTGTAAAAGGACGCAGAGAAACAGGGAACTACAAGGAATTGTGGGGACCAAAGGAAAAATACCAGCACATCTGTATATTGTCAAGAATGTTTCAGTAGAAAGGTAAAAACTGAGAAAAGAGAGAAGAAGGGCTAGCTGCTAGTCCAACGTCACAGAGTAGCCAAGAAGGGATGAAATCTACTACAAAACTGGGCTGCCCAAAGCAGAGTTCTCACAGTGGTTTGCAAACTTCAGCAGGCATCAGAATCACCTGGAGGGCTTGCTGAAGCACAGATGATTGGACGCCCATCTGCAGAGTTTCTGACACAAAAGGTGTGCTGTGGAACCCCAAGAATTTGCATTTCTAGCAAGTTCCCAGATGATTCCATTGCTGCTGGTCCAGAGACCTTATTTTGAGAACTACTGCTGTGTATCAAAAGGGGGGAAGACAGAAAAGATGAGTATATACATTAGTACAAATGCTGAATATCTGGGTTATTCATTAAAAAATAAAGTTAGAGCCTACACCATGTAACACACACCAAAACAAACAAAAAAGCCAAACTCCAAGAAGGGTTAAAGAGATACATCAATTTTTAAAATATAAAAGAACACACAAAAGAAAAATACATATAAGAATGTTCCCATAACATTAGGGTGCAGAAGATTAAAAAAAAAAAAAACCACAAAGCCAAAGGAAAAACTACAAATTTGACTACCTAAAAATTTTAACTCCTGTATGACAAAAAAAAAATAAATTAAAATGAATGACAAATGAAAAACGAGGGGAAAAAACATAGAACCGACAAAAGCAATTATGTGGAAAATAGAAGCTCTTACACAAAATGAGAAAACACATAATTCAATAAACAAAATGAATAGACAGCCTAGGCAACGTGGTGAGTTGCTGTCTCTACCAAAAACTTAAAAATTAGCCAAACGTGGGTGGCATGTGCTTGTGGCCCCTGCTACTAGGGAGGCTGAGGCAGGAGGATTGTCTGAGCCCATGAGGTTGAGGCCACAGTGAGTTATGGCTGTACCACTGCACTCTGGCCTGGGTGACAGAGTGAGAATCTGTCCTTTAAAAAAAAAAAAAGATAAAGATTTATACATATATATTTCACAAGGAAAATACAAATGGCCAATAACCTCATGGAAAAACCAATGATTCCACTTAAAGATATCGAGCTATAGCTGGGTGCAGTGGCTCACACCTGTAATCCCAGCACTTTGGGAGGCCGAGGCGAGCAAATCACCTGAGGTTGAGAATTTGAGACCAGTCTCACCAACACTGAGAATCCCTGTCTCTACTAAAATTACAAAATTAGCCGGGCATGGTAGCGAATGTCTGTAATCCCAGCTAGTCAGGAGGCTGAGGCAGGAGAATCAATTGAACCCAGGAGGCAGAGGTTGCAGTGAGCCGAGATCGAACCATTGCACTCCAGCCTGGGCAACAAGAGTAAAACTCCATCTCAAAAAAAAAAAAAAAAAAAAAAAAAAAAAATGGCCAGGCACAGTGGCTCATGCCTGTAATCCCAGCACTTTGGGAGGCTGAGGCAGGTGGATCACCTGAGTTCAGGAGTTCAAGACCAGCCTGATCAACATGGAGAAACAGTGTCTCTATTAAAAATACAAAATTAGCCGGGCATGGTGGCGCATGCCTGTAATCCCAGCTACTCAAGAGGCTGAGGCAGAAGAATTGCTTGAACCCGGAAGGTGGAGGTTGTGATGAGCTGAGATCACGTCATTGCACCCCAGTCTGTGCAACAAGAACAAAGCACCAACAAAAAAAAAAGGTATCGCAATATTAGTTACCTTCATACATGCACAGATATGTTTGTGGCAGCAATGTAATAAAACAAAAAGTTGGAAACAACCTCAAAGCAGCCAATAAGCATGGGGAGCCATACCTACTGATAGACAGAACTACAAAACAGATATTGTTTAATGACTCAAGCAAGATGAGAAACAATATGCTGTTTCATTGGTATAATTCAATTTATATAGAGGAAAGGACCAACAGAGGGAAGGACAGATAGAACAATAAGATAAAAAAAGATTACATATGTATTTACATGCATTCAATAGCCATCTACAAAATGCTACACATCAAATGCTCGACAGGCTGGGCGCAGTGACTCATGTCTGTAATCCCAGCACTTTGGGAGGCTGAGGTGGAAAGATCACCTGAGATCAGGAATTTTTGACTACCCTGGCCAAACATGGCAAAACCTGTCACTACAAAAAAAAAAAAAAAAAAAAAAAGGACAAAAGTTAGCTGGAAATGGTGGTAGGTACCTGTAATCCCAGTTACCTGGGAGGCTGAGGTGGGAGAATCACTTCAACCCAGGAGGCAGAGATTGCAGTGAGCAGAGATTTGTTTTTTGAGATGGACTCTCGCTGGAGTGCCTGGGCAACAGAGCGAGAGTCCATCTCAAAAAACAAACAAACAATGCTAAACAGAGACCATCTGTGGCAGAAGCAAGGAAGCACTATACTATCATTTAGGCTTTTTTTTTTTTTTTTACAATATATTTATAATTACTTTGGGAGGTAGTAAAACTTATTTTTAAGTTTGAAAGAATAAATATACCTTAAAATGTTAGCATGTTTTAATAGACTTACGATTTCTTTCCTTTTTATATTTTGTTACTTTTGTTGTCAGGAGAAAAAAAACTATATGTACAGTATTTAAGCAGAACCTACCCATATCCTTTAATGTACACAAAAACACCAAAAGCTTACTTGAATTTCTAAGAATCTTTTTTCTTTTTAAAAGAAACAAGGTCTTGCTCTGCCACCCAGGCTGGAGTGCAGCGGTATAATCAGCTCACTGCAGACTCAAACTCCTGGGCTTAAGTGATCCTCCGGCCTCAGCCTCCCAAGTAGATAGTACTACAGACACACACCACACCTGACTTTTTTTTTTTAAGAGATGGGGTCTTTGTATGTTGCCTGGGCTGGTCTCCAACTCCTGCCCTCCAGCTATCCTTCCACCTCAGCCTTCAAATCTGTCATCCAGCAATCCTTCCACCTCAGCCTCCGGAGTAGCTGGGATTATAAGCCACAGTGCCTAGATCTCTAAATAATATTTCATAGCTATAGTAACCATGACTCTTCCTTTCTCAATGCAAGAAACAGACATGAGCATGCCAAGGAAAGAACTAATTTAGAGTTTGGAAGGAAATTTATCCCACTGTAAACATGTATGCATATCTCTGGGGACTGGGATCTACTGAACTGTCTTATTCACTTTGCATCAATTTAGCTTACAATTAATTTGTATTTGTCTGATGATATTTAGACAGGATTTTAGGGTAACATTGGCAGCAGCATAGCTTTCCAATCTCTCCCACATAAAACAGCCTTAAACTAAAACAGCAAAATCAAAATCCATGGGCACCATTTACAACAAAATTAGGTGACCAGGTCTCCCTATAAACCCCCAAATACTCACAGGTGGGACAAACACCAACATCCAGACTAAAAAAGTAAGCAAATGGGGACTGGGGAAGTTGACATGGCTGTCACAATAGTCTAACTATAAGACGAAGCAGCCTGGAGAGTAAGGCAATAGCAGTGAGCACAGACAATAGAACCCAGAATACATGACAGGAAATAATGGATGCAGCCGAGCCTGGTGGCTCACGCCTGTAATCCCAGCACTTTGGGAGGCCAACAAGCAGATCACCCGAGGTCAGGAGCTCGTAACCAGCCTGGCCAACATAGTGAAACCATGTCTCTATTAAAAATACAAAAAATTAGCTGGGTGTGGTGGCAGGCGCCTGTAATCCCAGCTACTCGGGTGGCTGAGGCAGGAGAATCACTTGAACCAGGAGACTGCAGAGAGCCAAGATCACGCCATTGCACTCCAGTCTGGGCAACAAGAGCAA
>PVKP010028547.1:0-29993 GCA_004027715.1 Plecturocebus donacophilus
AAAAAAAAAAAAAAAGAAAAGAAAAAATACATATATGAAATAAAAAAGGACTACATGCCAACACCAAAATAGCAGTAATTCATGAATTCACAGAAGATTTCAGCTTTATCTCTACTTTCCCTTTTTTTGAGATGGATTTTCGCTCTGCAGCCCAGGCTGGAGTGCAGTGGCATGATCTCAGCTCACTGCAACCTCCGCCTCCCAGTCCCGATTCAAGCAATTCTCCTACCTCGGCCTCCCAAGTAGCTGGGATTACAGGCATGAGCCACCACACCCAGCTAATTTTTGTATTTTTAGTAGAGACAGGGTTTCACCATGTTGGCCAGTGTGGTCTTGAACTCTTGACCTTGTGATCCGCCCTTCTCAGCCTCTTGAAGTGATGGGAATACAGCTGTGAGCCACCGTGCCCGGCCATTTTCTAAGTTTTCTACAAGGAAGGCATGTTTTTATAATAGGAAAAAAGGCTTTTTAAAAATTAAAAATAAATTTTTAACAAAGCGAATTCCAGGTCAGACCATGATGGAGTAAGCACACTCTACCCTGTGTCTTCCACTCAACACAAATGTAACAACTGGACAGAATGCATGGAGCAGCTATTGTGTAAAAAGTATATGGCAGCAGGTGGACTGGGGAAGTAGGTAATAATTCAGGCGCCATGGAACTGGTGGTGAGTTTCCCATTTTTCTTCTGAAATCCCCTGGCTTAGACTCAAGACATTCTGAAAACAAAAACTGGGAACTAGGGCACAGAGTAAGAGCCAGAAGAAGCTCCACGGTGTTGGCTCAAAGAATGAGAAAGGGAATTCCTAACACTCAGAGGAAATGAGAGCGATCTCCCATTTTTCTTTTTTCCTTTGTCTCCATACTTTTATACCCACGCAATCCTGTAGTGGTGGCAGCAGCAGTGATAGTGGTATCAGTGCGTCTCCACAGGTACCTAAAATACCGAGGAAGGTAAAACTTCCTTTCCAGTTAGATGAGCTGAGATCCCAAGAGGGTGTGGTCAACCTCCATGGCTTTTTTCTCGGTGTGTTTCCGCTGCCTAACCCCAGACACATCCAGCTCAATGGGGTAATAAAAGCTGCAGCTTTGTGGCCAGGACCACAAGGGGAGGTTCAGGGAATCAAAAAGTATGAGGACCATCTCAGAGAGGGAGGAGCTTGGAAAAGATACCACAGAAAGTTGTGTATAAATTCCTAGGCTCACCCCAAAGCTGCATTTGTATGGATGTAATCCTGAACACTATACCAAAGCTATTAAGAATAGAACTGAAGGACACACCATTACCCAGGTCCAGACTGACTACTAGGTTGTATGCACACCGGGCAGATCCAAGTAGTACCGTCAAGATTTTGAAAACAGATCTGACATTGAAACTGCAGTCCACAGAAGACTGAATTTGTAGCCTGAACACAACTGCAATAAATACCTGCTAAAAGAAAAACAACAGGATCCTTCATAGGATTTATAAAAAACACAGAATCTTTTAACATAATATTCAAAATGTCTAAGATATAATCCAAAACTACAGGCATATGAAGAACCAGAAAAATCTTAACATTGGAAAAGATAATCAAGAGATGCCAATGCCAAGATGACACAGATATCTCATAAAAAGTCTAAAATAGCTATTATGAAAATACTCCAAGAGGAGTGAATACATTTGAAACAAATGGAAAGATATAAAGTCTCAGCAAAGTTAACTGCAGTAATCACTTAATTATATATGTGTATATAAACGTCAGTATATCAAGACATCATGAAGAACACCTTAAAGATATCCCATTTTAAAAAGAAAGGAAAAAGAAAGTCATAGAAGACATAAAAAAGAAAATTTTAGAATTGAAAAATATAGTAATCAAAATTTAAAACTTACTGGAGGGGCTCAATAACAGAAGGGAGATAGAAGAAAATTAATAAACTTGAAGATATATCAGTGCAAATTATCTGTACAACAGAAAGAAAAAAGATTAGAGAAAAAAAGAACAAAGCCCCAGGGACATGTGGGACATAGCAAAAGGTCTAATATTTGTTTAATCAGTGGTCTCCAAAGAAGAAAAGAAAGCGTTCAAAGCAGAAAATAAATTACTTGAGGGAAGTAACAGTGCTAAAAGTTTCCCAAGTTCAGTGAAAGATTTAAAACCTGTATATTCAAGAAACTCAGAAAACCTTTACCAGAATGAACCTAAAGTATTATACATCTAGATATCCTAATTAAAATGTGGAAAAAAACTAAAAGGAAAGAAAAAAGTTTGAAACCAGACACTTCACATATACTGAACAATTTAAATGACTGTGCATTTCTCATCAGAACCATGAAAGCCAGAAATAAGTGCCTCAATATTTACAGTGTACTAAAAGAACTGCCATCCCAGATTTCTACAACAAAATCCCAATAGGATTTTTTGTAGAAATTTATATAAGGCAAAACCACTAAAATTGCGAAAACGATGTTGAAAAAGAATAAAGTCAGAGAAAATTGCGAAAACGATGTTGAACAAGAATAAAGTCAGAGAGAATAAAAAAAGAATAAAGTTAGAAGCACACTACCCAATTTCAAGACTTACTATAAAGCTACAGTAATCAAAATAGTATGCTATTGGCATAAAAACTGACGAATAGATCAATGGAACAGAATTGAGAGTCCAGAAATAGACCCACACAATATGACTAATTGATTTTCAACAAAAGTTGCAATTCCATGGAGAAAAGATAGCTTTTTCAACAAATGGTGTTGTAACAATTGAACATCCTTATGCAAAAAAAAAAAAAAAAAAACATATCAACCTCAACACAAACTTTACAACTTACACAAAAATTGACTCAAAATGGATCAAGATCTAAATGTAAAATGTAAAACTGTAAAATGTTTAGAAGAAAACGCAAGAGAAAATCCTTGTGACTTAAGGTTAGGCAAAGAATTCTTAGAACACCAAAAGTATAATTCATATAACAATAAACCGATAAATTAAACTTCGTCAAGGTTAAAAACATTTATTTTGCAAAAGATATTGCTAAGAAAATAAAAAGACCAAAGTATAGACTGGTAGAAAATATGTGCAAATCACATATCCAACACAGGACTAATAACTAGAATATATAAAGAAATTCAAAACTCAACAGTAAGAAAACAAAGAACTCAATTTAAAAGTGGGCAAAAGACTTCAAGCACTCCACCAAAGAAACATATGGATTACAAATATGTACCTGAAGATAGATAATCAGCATCATTAGCCATTAGAGAAACGCAAATCAAATCAAATAAGCAAAATTTTAAAAACTAACGATACCAAGTACTGACGAGGGTGCAGAACAACTGGAACTCTGATGCATTGTTCGTAAGAATGCAAAATGGTATGGCCTCTCTGAATTTCTTGTTAACATAGACATTCACTTACCATAAACCTAGCAATCCCACTCCTGGGTATTTACCCTAGAGAAATTTACCTTATAGGGTTGTACATAGAACTGGTTCAAAGTTTTTTTAATGTTCCCTTTAAAATCTGTACACTAATGTTTATAGCAGCTCTACTGATGATCACTAGAAACCACTTAAATGTACTTCAACTGGTGAATAAATGTAGTACATCCATATACTTAAAAATAAAAAGAATAGGCCAGGAGTGGTGGCTCATGCCTGTAATCCAAGCACTTTGGAGGCCAAGGCGGGCGGATCACCTGAGGTGGGGAGTTCAAGACCAGCCTGACCAACATCGTGAAACCCCGTCTTTAAAAATAAAAATAAAGAAATAAAAAGAGTAAACAATTGATACACTTAATAACATGGACAAATCTCAAAGGCATAATGCTGAAAAAAAATCCAGTCTCAAAAGGCTACTTACTATGATTCCATTTATATGACATTCTCAACAAGACAAGACTATATCATGGAAAACAGATCAGTGGTTACCAGAGGTTAGGTGGGTGAGGAGAGTGACTACAAAAAGGTAACACAAGGGAGCTTGGGGGTTACTTCTACACATGTGGTAAAGTTCACAAAACTATATACCAAAAGTCTATTTTGTGGACTGGATGCAGTGGCTCACGCCTGTAATCCAGTACTTTGGGAGGCCAAGGCAGGAGGATCGCTTGAGCCCAGGAGTTTGAGATCAGCCTGAGCAACATAACAAAACCCCATCTCTATAAAAATACAAAAAGGTTGTAGTGGCCCACACGTGTAGTTCCAGCTACTCAAGAGTCTGAAGTGGGAGAATCACTTGAGCTCAGGAGGTAGAGGACCGACACAGTGAGCTGTGGCCACATCACTACACTCCAGCCTGGGAGACAGAGGGAGATGTCTCAATCAATCAATAAATCAATTTCGGCTGGGCGTGGTGGCTCACGCCTGTAATCCAAGCACTTTGGAGGCCAAGGCGGGTGGATCATCTGAGGTCGGGAGTTCAAGACCACCCTGACCAACATGGTGAAATCCCATCTTTAAAAAAAATAACAAAATAAATAAATAAATTTCACAAAAATCTATGGTTTCAAGTTAAAATGATGGCTTAAACATAAGCATGCATCTCCAATTCCTCCCAGTCTATTAAAAGGAAAACATTAACAAGGTTTAAATGCACAAGGACAAAGAGAAGAGGAGAGCAAACAGGATCAGACTGGATTTTAACAAATGTTTTTAACATGAACAGTGAGTGGGCAGGTGTTACCTGGCTTAGGGCAGAGGAAAAAAATGTCAGTATCTCACTACCTACTCAAATTACACTGCATCTCTACTCACCCTGGCTCCCATTTCACTCAAAGTAAAACCATTATTCCTTATAATGGCCTATAAGACCAGAGACAGGTCACCTCTACCCTGCTCCTCAGAATGTGAACTCCTAGAGGGCAGGGAATTTGTCTCCTTAGTTCATTTTATCCCCAGTATCTAGAAGTGCCTAAGGTTTCTTAGATAGTCTATAAATATAAAGTGTATGTATGAATGAACATGAGTGAACTATGAGATATTTCTTAGATATTCCATAAATATAAAGTGAATGTATGAATGAACATATGAGTGAACTATGAGAGTGATGCCCATAAGCAGAGAGCAGAGATTCTAGGGTGGAACTCTGGAAATTACAGTTTCCTCTGAAGGCTAGGATGCCAGATGGGGTTGTACATAAGACTGATTCAAAGTCTCTATAAGGAGCCCCAATTCCTCTCCTCCAGCCAGATCACTGCCCCTTCCTAACCTGGCAGAAATTAAGATATTTACTTCTGGAGGGGTTGAACCAGAGTTCTGTACTTGCAAATGACACATATACCTAAGTGCTAGGGTAAGGCATGGTACCAAAAAAAAAAATGCAGACAACCAACCAAGATCACCAGTTAAGGAAAATCTCCAACATGTAGTACGAAAAGGCCAAAACGAAGAAAAAAAACTCTGAGGAAACAGTGACAATACGAGAGTATAAGTGTTACCCAAGCTGATGTGGAAAAGGAATCTCTTATTCCCCAGTGAGCTCATCAGAAACAGATCTAACACAATTTATTCTCCTTCTGTCAATTAATACTTCTGCCCTTTCTATGTAAGGCTTTTATGACTACAGACTATAATAGTTCAACTACAGAAACACTTTCTTATCCCAAAAAATTCAATGTAGGTATCATTGCTTCAGGCCTATAAACCTCCAGGCTTGACTAAGGGTCACTTCAACCCACTTTACCAATCAGGATGTCACACACCAACCCCAAACAAGTCACAATAGTGAAATCTGTTCCTTTATAGGAGGACCAAACCCAAATTAGATCAAGAATATAATAAAAGTTAGAAAATTTTTAAATTAAAAACAAAAGATGATAACCACATAGTCCGTTTTTCAAGCATGTACACAGAGTACACAGTATTGTTTTCTTTGGAGTGACCTTTCTGTCCTGTTCTTCCAACTAAGACATTATCATTTTTTATGGTTTTTCATAACAGCATGATGTTCCACTGAGGAACATAATAAATACTCTCCATTTTTAAAACCAAAATATCAAATATTCATATGTGGAGTTTCCAACACAAACTATTCTCCTAGTAGTTAATACAAATATTTAAAAGTTCCTAAAAAAGATTTTTTAAAAATACAAATTACAGAAATAAGCTAAAAATGTCTCTCTGCTGTTAAACATTAAAACAATAAACGCCATAAGAAATGATTGATGTCTTCTCACAGCCTATCTTGTTCTTGTCTATAAAGGGGGATGTCTTTTTCTTTCTTTTTAAATTCCTTTCCCAGTATCAAATCATACACTAAGAGGTTTTAGGTTTCTATTATACATTCTTTCCTACTGAATATTGTAAGAGGTGTAATTTTCACTTGACAAAATAAACACAATCAAGAGCCCCATGAATTCCTAACAGTTTAACTGCAATTCAATTATTTATTCTGTAACTAGGAGGTAATAAGCCAAGTACTAAGTAGCAATGGAGACCAGCAAGATCCTTGTTTCAAAAAAACTCAAACTACCTGCAATAAAGGATCAGTTGCTGCTTGTTTTTTTAAAAAATTTCTATTCATTATGGACCAACAATTTTTAAGAAACAAGTTTCTAGCCCAGGTGCAGTAATTTGGGCCTGTAATCCCAGCACTTTAGGAGGCTGAGGCAGGAAGATGGCTTGAGCCCAGGAGTTCAAGGTTGCAGTGAATTGTGATCAGGCCACCTGGGGGACAGAGTTAGAATCTGCCTCTAAAAATAACAATAATTTTTATAAAGTTTCCAGAAAAAAAAAGGCTTACAAAATAAAATCCCAAATGTTTCATTATTAGAGTCAATACATAAAATTACTCTGCTGAGTTGTTATACAAGTTTCTAAATGCTTGGTTTTCTTTATCTCAATCCTAGCAGCCCTGGAATTGCATTTTAAGCTGTACTGCTATAAACTCCTACCACACAGAGAGGCATTGCTGCACATTTCTTAATCTATGACTGTGCTTCGTCTGGGAAGAGCAGGCTTTTTTTTTTTTTTTTTTTTTTTTTTTTTTTTTTTTTTTTTTTTTTTTTTTTTTTTTTTTTTTTTTTTTTTTTTTGTATTTTTATTTACTCCTATCTTTCTTTTTTTCAGACATACTTTCCACAATTTAGAGTCTGTGCAAACCATCCTGGCCTCCTGCCACTCATGGCAATCTTGATCCATCTTTGAGATTCTTCACCTCATTCCTTAAAAAAATAACGATCTGCCCCAAATTACATATTAACTGTGAAACTTTGCATTTTCTAGTAATTTATTTCTCCCTTTGGTTCCAAATAATTCAATTCCTTAAAAAAAAAAAAGTGCTTAAAACAAAAGTACTTTGTGTCTAGAATTAAAAAGGAGACTTTAAAAAGTATCACTGTGTTTGTGATAAATCGTCTTACAAAGATAACGAGTACCCAGTCACTGAAAAATGGTGTCTGCCTTTATTTGTCCTTTCAGTCTGGGATAGTGGGTTAGCATGTGGGTGGGTGAGCAGTGTTCCCACATAGCCAGCCAGAGAAGGGACCAGGGACCTGTTACAGTCCCAGTTCCACTGTCTTGGTTCTGAAACCTGAATGGAGGCCAGGCGCGGTGGCTCATGCCTGTAATCCCAGTGCTTTGGGAGGTCAAGGTGGACAGATCGCCTGAGGTCAAGAGTTCAAGACCAGCCTGGCCAACATGGTGAAACTCAGTCTCTACAAAAATCAAACATTAGCCGAGCATGATGGTGGTTCCTGTAATCCCAGCTATAGGGGAGGCTAAGGCAGGAGAACTGCTTAAACCTGGGAGGCTGGGGTTGCAGTGAGCCGATAGAGTACCGCTGCAGTCCACCCTCGGCAACAGAGCCAGACTCTGTCTCAAAGAAAACAAATAACAACAACAACAAAAATTGAATGGAAAGAAGTCTGACGTTTCCTCAGAACAAATGCTTAAAGCAATAACTACTCATTGGCACTCTAGCCGGACCTGCTCCTGGGCAAGTGCTACAAAGAAAACGACCTTAAGTAGATGGGAAGAAGGGTGGGGCACAGACAACGGGGAATCCAGTGCTGCTGGGAATGGTTTAGGTAACTGATGGCTCCTGCCCTCCCTCAAATTTCTAACATAAAAAGATGCTGGTACTGGAAAGAGTAAATAAGAACACCCTAACAGGCTGGGCACGGTGGCTCACGCCTGTAATCTCAGCACTTTGGGAGGTTAAGGT
This sequence comes from Plecturocebus donacophilus, assembly GCA_004027715.1. NCBI lineage: Eukaryota > Metazoa > Chordata > Mammalia > Primates > Pitheciidae > Plecturocebus > Plecturocebus donacophilus. Next base: position 8,144 of record PVKP010028547.1, read on the forward strand.
GGGTGGACTGCTTGAGCCCAGGAGTTACAGACCAGCTTGGGCAACACGGTAAAACCCCATCTTTATAAAATGAAATAAAATTTAAAAAATACAAATTTAGCCAGGCATGGTGGCCCCTTCCTGTAATCCCAGCTACTTGGAGGGCTGAGGTGGAAGGGTCAGTTGAGCCCAGGAGGTCGAGGCTGCAGTGAGCCGAGATCGCATCACCGCACTCCAGCCTGGGTGACAAAGTGAGACCCTGTCTCAAAAGAAAAAAAGGAACGACAATAAGAACACCGTAACAATTAAACATTATTTTTGGTGCACTGACAATTGTGTAGAAATCAACACTTCATTAATATAAGAAAAGAAGAATATCAGTTTGTTGGTTTCTGACCAATATTATCCACAGTTCAAGGCTTTACTAACAACCAACTTGGCAGGTCTCTCAAACGAGGGGAAAAAAAGAATTGTTTGAATTCTCAAAAATGGAAAATAAAAAAGTGATGACTACACAGCCTTCGAAACTTGCCCAATACCTCTAGTGTCCATGACAACTGCTCACGTGAGGAACCAGCGCTTTCTGTAGTAGTAGTTAATAATGATGACAAGTGAAGAACAGTGAATAAACTTAAATTCTACAAAGATATGAGAAGTTATTGAGGCACAAGTCCAAATAATATAAAAGAGAAAAAAGAAAAAAAAAGTTGTGAAAAATTAAAATGTAAATAAAGACGGAGTGGGAGATCTATCAGGGAAGTGCATGAAGAATCAAACTCACAAACCACCCTCTGGCTGGATACGCACAGCCTGCCCAGTCCCGTCCGGCGAGTCACCTCAGTCCCACACAGGTAAGACTTGACAGGTGGCTCCAAAGGTGGCAAGAGGCGAGCGAGCGGCGCAGGTCACACTGGGCCCTTGGAGCCCTCAGTCTGGACAGGAAGGGCGCGCGGGGTTCAGATCAGCCCAGGGAGGGAACGCCGAGACCCAGCCCTTCCCGGCGCACCGCTCTGGCCCCAGGGCCCGCAGGTGCTGCAGGTGGCTGCTTCTGGGGCAGTGGGTGGGGACCGCCCGCTGGCCTCCCGAGGCCGGACCCCGGGACTCGGCGAAACCCAGTCAGACCCGCTCCCAACCCCGCCCCCAAGTCACCTTCTGCGCGCTGGAGCCGCAGACCCGCGCCGCCCGGTCATAGACGTGGCAGCGGATCACAGAACTGCCCACGTCCAGCCCCAGCACGAAGCCAGCTTGCTGCGCCTCCTGCGCTCTCTGCTCCCGGTCCGTGGGCAGCCCCGACATCCCGACCCCACACGCCTCTCGGCTACAGCCGCCTCCCCAGCGGGCGCGCTATAAACCCCGACGCTCCAGGGCCCCAAGGCGCCGAGCCGCGCGGGGCCACCGGCCCCACCCCGCCCCACCGCGAGATCCCAGAGAGGCCCGGCCCCTGTCGCAGGCCCCGCCCCGGCGCCGTGACGTCACGAGAGCGCGCCGGCGGCAGCGCCGGGTGGGGAAAGATGAGTGGGTTTGCGCCCGGCTCTGGATCACCAGCTCGCCAGCCACGCTCGGCTTGCAATCGCCGCGGTTGGCGTTGACTTGGCCTTTAACTCCCTAATTCTTTCTCTTGCGTCTCCAGCTTCCTGAGAGGCAGCGCCTGCGTTTCTCATAACCGTGGCTACGTTTGAGGAATCTCTATTAAGAAAAATAGCTACCCCATATGCTAATCGTAAGGAGAAAAGTATAGGCTAGTTTATATAAAAATCTCAAAAAGTTTCAAGGCGTCATCAGGCACATTTATTCATTTTTTATCCATGATTATGACTTGAAGGCTGGAGAAATGTCAATCTCTGAGTAAGTTTGACAGACTCAGCTGTGTCTCAGCGGTCATGCAGAATTTTTCAAGCTTTAAAACATTTGTAGAGGTCACTACCATTCATGGTTTCCTTTTTTTTTTTTTTTCCTAACATTTTGGGTGCGATTTTATTGCAGTATTATTAAATGCACAGCCATTGAATATGCTAGAGTTAAATAAAGTGCTGTTTTTCAAAAATGAAAAACAAGTGACATAAAAAATTCAAAATTTGGCTAAAAGTATTAATATTTGTTAATCAACTGAAAATTCCCCATGACTTCTCTTCCCAGAAAACCTGGTAAAGTTTGCACACAATGCAAAGCGATAAATATTTGCTAAATGAAATATGACACAAGGAAGACTTTTCCCAGCCCTCTGGTGGGAAAGGAGAAAGCTTAAGGTGGCTGCTTTGACCATCGCACTCCACTCCAGCGGTTGCTGTTTTTGGAATCTGAAAGCCTCGCAGAGGCCCTTTACCTTTTGTTGCTACCCAAGGGGATGGGTTCATCCAGACACTTGGCCAAAAGGAACAAAGCGTCCTGTGGAAATTCCGAGATTCTTACCTCCTGGGCCTGGAGCTTTCCGGGGGTGGGTCCTGTTCTGCCAGGAGTGTGGAGGCGGTTCCGCCTGCACCACCCACCTCTCCACCGCTACCAGCACTCTGTGAAGCCAGGGCCTGAAAATATTCGTTACCTTCTTTTTGTAAAATTAGCAAACATGAATATATGTTTTGTGTGAAAACGTTTAACAGTGCCAACTGGTATATCAATTAAAAAGTAAAAGATACTCATTTGGCTAGGCTCAGTGGCTCATGCCTGTAATCCCAGCACTTTCCGAGGCCAAGGCGGGTGGATCACTTGGGCTCAGGAGTTTGAGAGCAGCCTGGGCAACATGGTGAAACCCCATCTGTATAGAAATACAAAAATTAGTCGGGCGTGGCAGTGGGCTCCTGTAATCCCAGCTACTGGAGAGGCTGAGGCAGGAGAATCACAATCACTTGAACCCAGGAGACAGAGGTTGCAGTGAGCCGATATCATACCACTGCACTCCAGCCTGGGTGACAGAGTGAGACTCTTCCTCTAAATAAATAAATAAATAAAATACTAATTTTTAATCAAATCTTGTTTTAGACAAGGTCTTGCTCTGTTGCCCAGGCTGAAGTGCTATGGCACCATCTCAGTTCACTGCAGCCTTGACCTCCTTGGCTCAGGCGATCCAGCCACCTCAGCTTCCCATGAGCTGGGACTACAACCACCACGCCTGCCTAATTTTTGCATTTTTGGTGGAGACTGTTTCACCCTGTTGGCCAGGCTGTTCTCAAACTCCTGGCCTCAAGCAATCCTCCCACCCTGGTCTCCCAAAGTGCTGGGATTATGGGTGTGAGCCATCATGCCCAGCCAAATCATTCTTTTGGCCAAATTGTCCTGTTAACCAGCTTGGTGTCAGACAATTTGACCAAATTGGCTTTTTGGCCATACAACGTGAAGCTGGGAACATAAACCTGGAAGAGTAGGGTTTTTTCTTTGTACTCTGTCCAACAGTGCTGATTTGTTCCAAACAGCCTCAGGACTGACCTTTTTGGGTGTGTGTGTGTGAGAATTATCGTAATTTGAAATAAATGATGTGTGTGTGTGTGTGTGTGTGTGTGTGTGTGTGAATTATGGTAATTTGAAATAAATGTGTGTGTGTGTGTGTGTGTGTGTGTGTGTGAATTATTGTAATTTGAAATAAATGACTAATGTGTCCAGCACTTATCAGGGTTCTCTAGAGAAACAATAGGTTAGAGAGAGAGAGAAAGGTTTATTATTTTAAGGAATTGCTTCATGATTGTGAGGGCTGCCAAGTCCTAGATATTTGTAGGGCAGGCTAGCAGGCTGAAAAAAAGAGTTTCCATGTTGCAGTTTTGAGAAGACTTTCTTCTTTGGGAAACCTGTCTTTGTTCTTTTTTTGTTTGTTTTTGTTTTTGTTTTTGTTTTTTTAGACGGAGTCTCACTCTGTCACCAGGCTGGAGTGCAATGGTGCGATCTCAGCTCACGGCAACCTCTGACTCCCTGGTTCAAGAGATTCTTCTGTCTCAGCCTTCCAAGTAGCTGGGATTACAGGCACGTGTCACCATACCCAGCTAATTTTTTTTTTTTTTTTTTGTATTTTTAGTAGAGACAGGGTTTCACCATGTTGGCCAGAATGGTCTTGATTTCCTGACCTCATGATCTGCCCACCTTGCCTCAAGTGCCGGGATTACAGGCGTGAGCCACCACACCCGGCCTTGTCTTTGTTCTTAAAGCTTAAAACCAATTATTTGAGACTTACCCAGGTTATGGAGGGTGATGTGCTTTACTCAAAGTCTACTAATTTAAATGTTAATTACTTCTTAAAAAAATACTTTCACAGCAACACTTAGACTGGCTTTTGACCAAACAGCTAGGCATACAGAGTACCTAACTAGCCTAGCCAATCTCACACATGATAGTAACCATATCAGTTCCCCATTCACGACAGAGAAAATGGCTTTGTGTTACCTGATGTTAATATTTAGTATATTTCTTGGCTTCTTGAACCGTGACACTTCCTTAATTATCCTTTTTATAAATTCAAATCAATTATATTACGTATTATCAAAATCAAAGAATGTGAAAACAGGGGACTTAGAAACCACTTAATCTAGTGTTTCTCAAATTGTTTTCAGGTCTTGAACAACTCTGAGGCCCTGATGAACACTATCTTCCCAAGAAAATGCTTATACACGCACAGTTTTACATATAACTTCAGCTGCTGGATGTTGGGTAAAGCAAACCTAAAGCTCTCAGATAAAAATCAAGATCTTATTTCACGTTGAGTAGGAGTGGCCTGGAGAAACAAAGAGATGTCATGTTTCTCCCACTTTCTTTTTCCACTGCCAGCACCTCCTACCCTATTCTTACCTGAGTGAAAGGAGTAAATATATGGGCAACAGGGCACAGGGCTCAGAGATTTCTAAAGTCCTTTGTTAGCTGGTCAGTCATTGCTCTTTATTTTAATTTTTTACAAAGTTTATAGGTACATAGTAGGTATATATATTTTGGGGTTACATGAGATGTTTTGATACAGGCATGATAATCACATCGGGGTAAATAGGGTATCTGTCATGTCAAGCATTTATCCTTTGTGTTGCAGACAATCCAATTATACTCTTTTATTTTTAAATGTACAACTAAATTGACTATATCAAAAATTAGTCAATGTTGGGGTGAATGTGTTGAAAGGGGGACACTTAGATTGCTGATGGGAATGTAAATTAGTACAACCACCACGAAAAACAGTGTGGAGATTCCTTAAAAGAACTAAAAGTAGATCTACCATTTGATCCAGCAATCCCACTACTGGTTATCTACCCAAAAGAAAATAAATCATTATACAAAAAATACACCCACACAAATATATTTATTACAGCATAATTCACAATTGTGAAGATACGGAACCAACCTAAATGCCCATCAGCTAATGGGTGAATAAAGAAAATGTGGTATATATACAGCATGGAATGCTCCTCAGCAATAAAAAAGAATGAAGTAATGTCTTGCAGCAACTTGAATGTAGCTGGAGGCCATTATTCTAAGTGAATTAACTCAGGAATGGCAAACCAAAGAAGTAGGAGCTAAGTACACAAAGGCACACAAAGTGACATAACAGACTTTGGAGACCCAGAAAGGGGAGGGTGAGATGGGTGTGTGTGATAAGAAGCTCCCTATTGGGCACAATGTACACTATTCAGGTGACTGGTGCACTAAAATGTCAGAATTTACCACTGTATAATTCATCTGTGTAACCCAAAACCACTTGTGCCCCAAAAGCTATTGAAATTTTAAAAAATATAATGTGATTTTTTACTATAGACATCCTGTCATGCTATCAAATACTAGATCTCATTCATTCTTTCTATTTTTTTTTGTACCTATTAGCTATCCCCACTTCCCCCTAGCCCTACCTGCCCCTACTTCCCTTCCCAGGCCCTGGTAACCATTCTTCTACTCTCTATCTCCATGAGTTCAATTATTTTAACTTGTAGCTTCCACAAATAACTGAGAACATATGAGGTTTGTCTTTCTGTGCCTGGCTTATTTCACTAATGACTTCCAGTTCCATCCATGTTGTTGTAAATGACAGGATCTCATTTTTCTTATGGCTGAATAGGACTCCATTATGTGTAAGTACCATATTTTCTTTATCCATTTTTTTTTTTTTTGGAGACAGAATCTCGCTCTGTCACCAGGCTGGAGTGCAGTGGTGCAATCTCAGCTCACTACAACCTCCGCCTCCCAGGTTCAAGTGATTCTCCTGCCTCAGCCTCCTGAGTAGCTGGGACTACAGGTGCACACCACCACGCCCAGCTAATTTTTGTATTTTGGGTAGAGATAGGGTTTCACCATGTTGGCCAGGATAGTCTTGAGATCTCTTGACCTTGTGATCTGCCTGCCTCGGCCTCCCAAAGTGCTGGATTTACAGGTGTGAGCCACTGCGCCGACCTTATTTACCCATTTCATTTCATTTCATCTGTTGAAATGAACAGCAGAAATGAACACATAGGTTGCTTCCAAATCTGGGTTATTGTGAATCGTGCTGCAATAAACATGAGAATGCAGATAGCTCCTCGAGGTACTGATTTCCTTTCTTTGGGGTAGTCCATTATTGTTGATTCAGAGGTCACTGCTGCTGTGTGTCGCATTACCTGGTGGCTTTAGCCTTGATCTGCCCCAGCTGCTACTTCTCAGATTCTGGGCTGGGCTGCTTTCCCAGGCTCTTTCTCCACCACTGCCACTCCTTACAACATCCTCTTACAGCAGCCCCAGGATTATAAATCCTTGTATCAGCCTCCCACATCTCAAGAAACTTGATTGCAGTTCCTCGGGGCTGGATCAAAAAGCATGTGAAGATCGTCATTCCCTCTCACACACCAAAGGGAAATGAATGATGCCTCAGAACTGAGCCCAGTGACCTCAATGCCCTCCTTCCTCCAAAGAAACTAGTCAGAGTCCTTTCTTCTTAGGGTGACCACCCGTCCCAGTTTTCCCTTGACTGAGGAATCTTTTGGAACACAGGACTTTCACTGTTAAAACCAGGAGTTGGTAGGGCAAACTGGGACAGTTGGTCACCCTACTTCTTTCAGAAGCTGCAAGGGCCAATGTTCTCAGCAAGTGCTCCTACCATTGTCTTAGGGCTTAATTATCATCCCAGCCTCTTCCTCTATAGTCTTCCCAGTGGCTCTCAGGTTCTGCAGGTAATTTCCTTTGGAGATTCTGGCTACATCATGTTTTGGTGTCAGTAGCTGGTTTTAGACAGTGAACTCCTTGAGGGAAGGGACGGGGTCTTAGTCTTTTTTCCTCAAGGCACAGAAAGTATTCAATGACTTGGCCAGGCATGGTGGCTCATGCCTATAATCCCAGCACTTTGGAAGGCAAAGGTGAGTGGATCACTTGAGGCCAGGAGTTTGAGACCAGCCTAGCCAACATAGTGAAACCCCATCTCTACTAAAAATATAAAAATTATCCAGGCATGGTGGCAGGCACCTGTAATCCCAGCTACTTGGGAGGCTGAGGCAGGAGAATCACTTGAACCTGGGAGGGGGAGATTGCAGTGAGCCGAGATCATGCTACTGCACTCCAGCCTGGGAATGCATTGAGACTCTGTCTCAAAAACAACAAACAAACAAACAAAAAAGCACTGGCCTCCCTTCTTGGCACCACCTCTTTCAGCAGGCTAATCCTCTAAAGACCCAATCGGGGCCCATTCCTCACCACTGAACAGTCTTAGCCTTGAAGGCTGGCCTTGAGCACCCTTCACTGAAGTCCTAGCCTGGCTTACTGTTAAGCCCATTCACTTCCTGAAGCAGTCAAACCAGAAGGAATGAGACCCAGAAACTTCAAATTCTCAGGACACATGTCCATCAAGATCTGAAGATAAACGAGGACTTTGAGTCAGACCGAAATCAAGGGGAGAATTGGAAATTGAAAAGCAGAATAACGATACGAGAAAACCTAGATTAAAGGAAATTACTTCATAAATCAAACGAATAAACACTGAGTTCCTCATGCTTCTTAGAAACCAAGGCATGAAGGGAAGTATGAAGTTTCTATCAGAGAGAAAGAAGTCATGTGAGTAACTCCTGTGCCAAACACTGCAGTTGTCCATATACGTGCAATCCTGTATGTTCTCTTACTTAATTTTCTCCAGAATCCAATGAGGGTCACTGTGTTGAATCAGGAATAACCCCTCAAAGCTGCACAAACAGTATGTGATGAAAACAGGATTGTTTCCCCTACACAGTAGTTCTTCAGAGCGGCTGAAACATCCAGTGTTTCCAGAGGTAAACAATGAGGACTTACCCTGCCACCCAGATACATTTGTGTAAACTTGACAGCATAGATGCCATCGAATCTGAGGTTAGCTTCTTCCAGCCATCCCTGAGAGAGCTGAATAGGATCTCAAGAACCCTATTCAGGGAGGCCGAGGCGGGCAGATCACCTGAGGTCGGGAGTTCAAGATCAGCCTGACCAACACGGAGAAACCCGTCTCTACGAAAAATACAAAGTTAGCCGGGTGTGGTAGTGATGCATGCCTATAATCCCAGCCACTCCGGAGGCTGAGGCAGGAGAATCCCTTGAACCTGGGGTGGGAGGTAGGGGCAGAGGTCGCATTGAGCGGATATCATGCTACTGCACTTAAGTCATCACTTCCCCCAGGCCCCCTTAAGATTTAGGCAGGCAAATTGCTAGTTCCAAAGCAGGGAGCCTTGGAAAGGGTTACTGTTTAATCCAGGGAAACCAGAGTCACAAAGCCACACTGGGCCAATTATCTGCCCATCTCCATGCCCTTAAGAGGATCCAGTATCAGAAACATGAGCAGGCTCCTTCCTCCCTCTCTTAAATTCTCCCCTCCTGAAGTGTATTGAGTGACAGGAAATCTTTTCATTCATTCACTTACTAATCTGTATAGGTTGTGGGCAGGAAGGAGCCACTTGAGGCACAGGTTTTGTGGACTCATTTTTTATGTTTATAGAGCCTGGAAAGTTCTAAAGCGGGCCACTGCCTAAAAAGAGCATCCCTGGTCTCATCTCGGGCACTATGTTTTACTTATGGTCAGATGCCTTTTCCTTAACTAGGGACATTGTCAAATCTCAAGTGAATGAGTTCTGTGGATTAAGAGTTAAACCACATTAGAGTTTGGCTGATAACATTTGTTAAAACATGGATACAAGTAAAACTTTATTTTTTGAGGAAAATGTTTGTATAAGGCAATTAAAATCCAAGGTAAAGAAAGGTTATACAAGTCCAGGTGTGATGGCTCACGCCGGTAATCCTAGCACTTTGGGAGGCCGAGGTGGGTGGATCACCTGAGGTCGGGAGTTTAAGACCAGTCTGACCAACATGGAGAAACCTGTCTCTACTAAAATTACAAAATTAGCCGGGCATGATGGTGCATGCCTGTAATCCCAGCTACTCAGGAAGCTGAGGCAGGAGAATCACTTGAACCTGGGGATGGGGAGAGGTTGCAGTGAGCCAAGATCATGCTACTGCACTCCAGCCTGGGCAACAAGAGCAAAACTCTGTCTCAAAAAAAGAGAGAAAGAAAGAAAGAAAAGATTATGCAGAAGAAAATGCAAAAAATAAGGGAAGTTACTAGATTCAAGGTATTTCTAAACTTTTTTTTTTTAGACAGTTTCTTGCTCTGTCATCCAAACTGATATGCAGTGGTAGTCACAGCTCACTGCAACCTTGACCTCCTGGGCTTAAGTAATTCTCCCACCTCAGCCCCCAAAATAGCTGGTATTACAGGTGTGCACTACTATGCCCAGCTAATATTTTTCTTTGTTGTAGAGAGAGTGTCTCCCTATATTGCCCAGGCTCAGGGTATATTTTTAAGAGTAAAGAATACTGTCTTAGCCTTTTGCCTAAGAAAATCTTTCCCACACATTGCTTAACCTCTATTGACATAAGTTTCTTGTCAAATGGGATTGTTTTCAAAGTCAAATTTATTGAAATGTACAGTTATGAGTTTTGACAAATGTATACAACTATGTAACCACCCACCCCACCAAGATAAATATTTCCATCACTCCAAGAAGCCCTCTGTGCACATAGTACTCTGAACTCTTTATAGTGACCATAAGGTGGTGTCATCTGAATATATAAAACTCAGAATTCTGGAGATGAAAAGATTGATCTGGGCCAGGTGTGGTGGCTTATGCCTGTAATCTCAGCACTTTGGAAGGCTGAGATGGGCAGATCACCTGAGGTCAGGAGTATGAGACCAGCCTGGCCAACATGGTGAAACCTGTCTCTACTAAAAATAGAAAAATTATCAGGGCATGGTGGTGCAACCCTTTAATCCCAGCTACTCAGGAGGCTGAGACATAAGAATCACTTGAACCCGGGAGGTGGAGGTTGCAGTGAGCCGAGATCATGCTACTGCACTCCAGCCTGGGCAAGAGAGCAAGACTCTATCAAAAGAAAGAAAGAAAGACAGAAAGAGAGAAAGAGAGAGAGAGAAGATTGATCAGAAAAGATTGATCTGTAATTTTAATAAGTTGCAGTTTCCAGGGTGACTTTAAATGGGCTCTTAATTCTGACGACATTCAGGCAGGATATGTGGACCTAGGGACTTTGACCCTAATGGTATGTTTATGTAAAGCTAAGTAAGCATAATAAACTACTTGATATGATTGTTAGCAACCCAGACACTTATTCTTTCTTTTTTCTTTCTCTTTTTTTTGAAACAGGGTCTCACTTTGTCACTCAGGATGGAGTGCTGTGGCATGATCTTGGCTTACTACAGCTCTGACTCCTGGGCACAGGTGATCATCCCACCTCAGCCTCCAGAATAGCTGGGATTATAGGCACGTGTCACCATGCCTGGCTAATTTTTGTGGGGGTTTTTTTGTAGAGGTGGGGTTTTGCCATGTTGCTCAGGCTAGTCTTGAACTCCTGGGCTCAAGCCATCTACCCGCCTTGGCCTCCTGAAGTGCTGGGATTACAGGTGTGAGCCACTACACCCAACCACATTTATTTATTTCTTACTTATTTATTTTAGAGGCAGGGTCTTGCTCTGTTGCCCAAGCTGGAGTGCAGGGGCAAGATCCATAATCATAGCTCACTGCAACCTCCAAGTGGTGGGCTCAAGCAATCCTCCTGCCTTAACCTCCCATGTAGCTAGGTGCGCACCACCACACCTGAGTAACTTAAAAATTATTTTTTGTAGAGACAAGTCTCACTATGTTGGCCAGGCTGGTCTCAAACTCCTGGGTTCAAGCAATCCTCCTGACTCGGCTTCCCAAAGTGCTAGGATTACAGGCATGAGCCACCATGCCCAACTAGCAATGAGGACATTTAGTAGGCATGTTCAGATGTTATCCTGTCAAGGAAAAAAAAGCCCTATTTTGATATATACCTAGTACAGACTATATTTCATAAATTGTAGCTCTAGAACTTCATGCTTTATTACTATAAAGGAGAATAGAACTTAGAATGAATAAAACCTAATTGGTTCAAATGCAAAAGAAACTAGAAATAAAGACTATAAGCAGTATACACTGGACTTTAGCTGAAAAAGAATAATGTTTGGCTGGGCATGGTGGCTCATGCCTATAATCCCAGCACTTTGAGAGGCTGAGGCAGGCGGATTATCTGAGGTCAGGAGTTTCAGACCAGCCTGGCCAACATGGCGAAACTCTGTCTCAAATTAAAATACAAATATTAGCCGGGTGTGGTGGCGTGCACCTGTAATCCCTACTACTTGGGAGGCTGTGGTGGAAGAATTGCTTGAACCCGGAAGGCAGAGGTTGCAGTGAGTGGAGATTGCACCATTGTACTCCAGTGTGAGCATCAATAACAAAACCCCATCTCAAAAAATAAAATTATACTTGATTCTCATTACTCACAGTAGTTATATTCTGTAACATCACTGGCAACCCTGAATTAGCAAATATTGAACCATTTTTCCTAGAGGAAATAAAAGGTTAGCTTCCTCCAGGCCCCTGGTCACATTTTCTTGAATCAATCAGTACACAACCTTGTATTATATGTGTTCCTGTTTAAAGATACCTTATTTAATATCTTGTTGCTTAATTAACATTAACCTAATATTACCTCTGAACAAAGCTTATCTAACACATATTCTCTCCCGTGACATAGCCTTCTTATGCTTAGGAACACTGGTGAATATTTCAGTACTGCTCTTGGGACTATTTTAAACAGTGAAATCACCAACAAAAAGCATAAAAAGGTGAAAAACGTGGCTCTAAACAGACACTGAAAAGGGCACCTGTTTACATGAGGAGAACTGAAACAAGACGACAAAGACTGTCTTATCTGAGCTCAGCTCGGAACATGCATGTTGAGTGACTCAGGCTTTTCACAGCTCTGTACATGTCCACAAATCACCCTGAAAGCACTGCAAGTATTTTTTTTTTTTAATGGGAAATGTTACACTGTACATTTGGGGGTTACAAATAAATTTTAGTGAGCAGACTAATTAGCAAATGGAGAATCAAAGAATAATGAGACTAAACTAACTGATAATTTCTTTCTTTTCTTTTTTTTTTTTGAGCTGGAGTCTTGCTCTGTCACCCAGGCTGGAGTGCAATGGCATGATCTTGGCTCACTGCAACCTCCACCTCCCAGGTTCAAGCCATTCTCCTGCCTCAGCCTCCTGAATAGTTGGGATTACAGGTGCCAGCCAACCACGCCTGGCTATTTTTTTTTTTTTTTTTTTTTGTATTTTTAGTAGAGATGGGGTTTAGCCATGTTGGCCAGGCTGGTCTCAAACTCCTGATCTCAGGTGATCCAACCACCTCAGCCTCCCAAAATGCTGGGATTACAGGCCTGAGCCACCTCACCCAGCTATAATTTCATTTTTAACATTTGAGAGTTCTGTAATCAACACCTAAAACTCTCCCTCTTTTAGATATATTATCTTAATGTAGTAATAAGAAAAATCATGGTTGTTAAAATAAAGATAAGAAAAAAACATTTTGGTTGAAGGTAAAAGGATCTTATTTCATTTATATGCACCTATTTCTTTATTATATCTTCAAAAGTCAGGCATGATAAATAGGGAAGAACATTATCAGCGGTCATGAGAGAATCTTCAACACAGATGGCCTGACATGATCCAGTATGATTAAAACTTAATAGGATATTAGGGACTATGACAAAGTAATTCACATGCTGGGTTTTAGATGATTGAATTACAAGTAATTATAAAAATCAGTTTGTTTTTAATTGTGTATTATATTTTAGTGAAGGAGAAAATATTTTCATGAGCTTCCTGTTCATCTAAATAATACCCTTGAGTGCTGATGATCTTTTTGTGGCTCAACTTGTTTTACCAATCCTGAGAAAAAAAGCAATAATCAGAGCTTTCGGGAACAGTCTAGTTTATATCTCTGAAGTATATAAACAGGCAGGCAATGCCCTCCCCTGCCAAAGGTGTCCAAGTCCTAATCCCCAGAACCTGTGAATGTGTTGCCTTACATGGAAGAATTTGTAAATGCGGCTCTAAAATCCTTTGGCAGAAGAGACTGTCTTCTGGCAGGACAGCATGAGAAAACCCATAGACCCACTCCCTAGTAAAACCTGTGAAATTATAAAAACAAAACCCAACAATTTAAAGCCTCTGAAAATTGGCCTAAGGGCAAACAGCAAATGAAGAAACATCTACACAAGAAAATCCATGAAAATTCAGTTAAAAAGAGCGACAGTCTGAGATACTTGAATCAAGACAGCTTCCCTGGTCCCCTCCTCCTCAGTAAGCCAGACAGGAACTCCAGTACCAACAGAAACCGAGAACACAGGGTTCCCTTTCCCCTCAACTGCCACCACTTGGAGGGATTTCTTCCCGGGAGGAGCACAAAATCAGCATTTCTCATCCAGTCTCCAGTTCCCTGTTGTTGAAGCTCACTTCCAGATAAGCGCAGTTCAGAGGTGGAGTTCATCCCTGGAGTGGAGGCTGTACCTTCGGCAGGATACTACTGAGCATCCTGGGGCCCTGGTCGTCCTTGCCGTGGCTCACTGGTGGTCATGGGTTGGACAACTGGAACAAAGGCTCTCCACCAAAGAAAGCAAGTATCCTGTGCCATGCATGCTTATTAAAAGCAAAACATTTTGCCCACAGTCCCTAACCTCTTCATAGGATTTATAGGATTTTCTCTTTGCTCTTGAGAAAGTAGTAAGAAACAGGATGGGGGTCTTCAAATTTAAAGGCAGGACAGCCCTCCTTCAGGGACCCCAGCCGGCTGCATGTTTAAACATATGGCCCACCTGTGTGCATTTTTAAACTGATAGGAACATTATACCACAGATAATTTAAGAGTTCCAATGGCCATTTTTTAGGATCATTCCAACTCCCAAGCTTGTTTTTCTTAGAATTAAACTAGAAGACCACAGCTAGAGGGTCAAGCAGTTCAAAGGCGATGCACATTTTAATTGGCATCTCAAGATTAGGAAATGCATTCAAGACTCAAAAGTTGCCTTGCTCCAAAATACTGTCTCAAAGCTAGCTGAGACTCCTTCCTCTCTAAGAGCCTTCAGATCCCTTTCCTATGATTCCCCCTCTTCTTTATCCTTCTCTAGATGAGCTCCCTGAAATGACTAATACATCCTTTTTCTCCTATGCTCTTCTCTCCACAGCCACCACCTTAGGTTTTTTTTTTTTTTTTTTTTTTTTGAGATGGAGTTTCACTTTTGTTGCTCAGGCAGGAGTGCAATAATGTGATCTCGGCTCACTGCAACCTCTGCCTCCTGGGTTCAAGTGATTCTCCTGTCTCAGCCTCCCGAGTAGCTGAGATTACAGGCATGCACCATCACGCCCAGCAACTTAGCTTTTATTGTATGAAACTTCTAGAGAAGTTCCAATCAGGGGAACTGAAGTGGTTAAAATATGCTATTCTGGACTATTGATTTTTTAAGTTAAAAACACTTAGGTGCAAAAAGAATCACTTTGACCTTCACGCTTTTTCCTAGCACAGAAAATGAAATTCCCTTATGAAAGATGCTCTCCCTATACTAGAAGGGAAGGCAACAATCTTATTTTGAAGAACAAGAAGTTGAGACTGAGAGAATACTGCACAGATCTTGCTAAAATAACTTATTTTTAACTCTCCCCACATAATTTAGTCATATTTTCACAGTTTACTATACTTTGTCCAATTCATGATATTGGTAACTGACTCTAACTTCTTCTTCCTTGGGGGTCTTCGTCTCCTTAGAAGGGCCCCCATTTATAAGTTTATATAAAACTTGTATCGTGCTTTTCTCCTGCTGATCTACCTTGTATTGATTTAACTTTTGGAACCAGCCCAGAACCTAAAAGGATGGAAATGTAATTGTCTTTCCCTGTAGTTTCTGGTGATGAGAATGGGACCCTGAAGGCTGGGACATCTGGCTTCTAATGAAGCCTACAGAGGCAATCCTGAGAGACCTGAAATTGTTACCAAAGTCAGCTCCTCTGTATCTCTATCTGTAGTGCTTGTCCAAGGGGGGAAGGTAAAGATTTTTGCTTATCCCTCTTTTCTAGATTTGGATTACCAGGATAAAAACATCAATATGAATTGATTATTTGAATTGTGACTCTTGTGAATTTGGTTCTGGGTGCCCATTGATTAAGAATCCATAGCCTCCCAAAAATAGACATTGTTTTTCCTCTCTCTCTCTTTTGTGTGATTTGTTGAAAGGAGAAAAATCATAATGCATTTTATGTCTTGAGAGCTTGGCTTGTGACCCTTGAGGATATTTCCTCTGGTCTCCACCAGCTGGAGTGGGGTGTGGGGGGTACAAGTTGTTGGCTTGTGTCAGGTTGTTAGGCAGCTGGCTAGGAGTCCACAACACAAATGCCTCTTTGTCTGACTGAGTCAGCTCTCGGGGGAATTTGTCTTGTCTCAAGCCTTGTTGCCTTGTGAACAATGAGGGTCTTTGCTTTCTTAGGTTATCTTGGGGAGAAAATTTGGATCTTCAGGGAGATCGTATCTTTTTTTTTTTTGAAATGGAGTCTCACTCTGTCTCCCAGGCTGGAGTACAATGGCGTGATCTCTGCTCACTGCAACCTCTGCCTCCCAGGTTCATGGGATTCTCCTGCCTCAGCCTCCCAGGTAGCTGGGATTACAAGCACATGTCACCACACCTGGCTGATTTTTGTATTTTTAGTAGAGATGGGGTTTCATCATGTTGACCAGCTGGTCTCAAACTCCTAACCTCAGGTGATCCACCTGTCTTGGCCTCCCAAAGTGCTGGGATTACAGGAGTGAGCCACCATGCCCGGCTGAGACGGCATCTCTTGTGCTCTCTTTAGGGGCACTTCTCACATCCATGGTTAAACCACAAAAAAACTAACTGGCTTAAGTGGCAATTGGAGTAGGTATATCTTTGGAGATTTTGATTTTTGTATCTAAAAGCATGTTTTTAAGAAAGTTCTCTTCCTAGACAACTGTCCTATTCATACCCATGGATTGAAGGAAGAAAATAAATGGATTCCTCAGTTTCTCTCTCTTGCTTCTCTTTTTAATAAATTAAGCATTCTCTCAGAAAAATAGGAACTAACCCAAATATTTTTCAAGTTTACCTGATGTGGGATAAACATTAGTAAATAAAAAAGCTAGTTTAAGTCTGTTGGTTTAAATTAAAACAGACATGTGTTCAGAGTTGTTAACATTAACTATAATGCACACAACTGCTTGTACCTGGATTTACTAATCAAAAGCTTATGTGGTTTAGGATGTTGCTATGGTTTGGTATGTCCCTGCCAAAATAGTGAAATTTGATCCCCAGCCTGCCAGTTTGGGGATATAAAGCTTCATGGGAGGTGTTTGTGTCATATGGACAGATTCCTCATAAGCAGATTAATGTTCTCCCTGAGCAGTGAGTGAGTTATCACTTTCACGGAAATAGATTACTTCTTAAAAGGGTAGGTTGTTAAAAAGAGTGGATTCCTCAGTCTCTCTTCCTTTCTGCCATGTGATCTCTTTGCACTCAAGTTCCCCTTCTGCTTTCCATTATGAGTTGAAGAAGCCTGAGGCCCTCATCAGATATAGATGCCCAATCTTGAACTTTCTAGCCACCAGAATCATGAGTGAAATAAACTTCTTTTCTTTATAAACTACCCAGTCTCAAGTACCATAGCAAATTAAATGAACTAAAACACATCATAAAATTATAAATAAATTCAACCTATGAACAAATACACAATAAAAATAAATTGCTTAGTGTGTATCAAATATAACAATTTCTTAAAAGGAGAGAATTAAAAAGAGCCATAGCTTTTCTTTTAGGTTCTTTGTTCTGTGACTATTTTTGATAATTATTACTAAGAAGAAAAATAACAAGATAATGACAAGCTTTGTTTAATGTCTTATGAAACTTTTATGAATAATTCAAACATAATTTATCCATTTCTTTACTCTTAAATGTGAAGAAATACAAAATATGAAAAGACCAGTAATGCATGAGGAAATTGAATCTGTAATAAGAGGAATTCCATCAGAGAAAAAGCTCAGGACTTGATAACTTCATTGCTGATTTCCACCAAACATTTAAAGAAGAACTAACACCAATTATTTTGACCTATTCCAGAAAATTGAATAGAAGAGAATTCTTCCAAACTCATTTTATGAGGTCAGCAATACCACAATTCCAAAACCACAATTAAAAAAAATTGTGACTCACCACAATTTCTTAACTGTGACACCACAATTAAAAAAAAAAAAACAAAAAACTACAGGCCAATAACTCTGATGAACATAGATGTAAAAATGATCAACAAGATACCAGTCAATTGAATGTGATGGCACAAACAAGCCAAAACTGCAAAGACTACAATAAGTACCTGACTCGGTTGGGCGCAAGTGCCTGTAATCTCAGCACTTTGGGAGGCTGAGGTGGGCAGATCATGAGGTCAGGAGTTGGAGACCAGCCTGGCCAACATGGCAAAACCCCGTCTCTACTAAAAACACAAAAAATTAGCTGGTTATGGTGGTGTGTGCCTGTAATCCCAGCTACTTGGGAGACTGAGGCAGAAGAACTCTTTGAACCCAGGAGGCAGAGGTTGCAGTGAGCTGAGATTGCACCACTACATTCCAGCCTGGGTGACAGAGCAAGACTACATCTCAAAAAAAAAGAAAGAAACTACATGACTCTTCCATGTCCAGACATTAATGAACATCCACAAGCAACAACACCATTCAGGAAAACATGACCTCACTAAACAAACTAAGTAAGACACCAGTGACCAATACCAGAGTGACAGAGCTATGTGATCTTTCAGACCCAGAATTCAAAATAGCTGTTTTGATGGAGCTCAACAAAATTCAAGGTAACCCAGGGAAGGAATTTAGAATCCTATCAGATAAATTTAACGAAGAGATTGAAATAATTTTTTAAAAATCAAGCAGAAATTCTGAAGTTTTAAAATTGAATTGACATAATGAAGAATGCATCAGAGTCTCTCAACAGCAGAACTGGTCAAGCAGAAGAAAGAATTAATGAGCTTAAGACAGGTTATTTAAAAATACACAGTCAGAGAAGACAAAAGAAAGAAGAATAAAAGAGAATGAAACATGCCTACAAGATCTAGAAAATAGCTTCCAAAGGGCAACTCTAAGAGTTATTCGCCTTAAAGAGAAGGATATATATGTATATATATATAGAGAGAGAGAGAGAGAGAGATCAGGATAGAAAGTTTATTCAAAGAAATAATAACAGAGAATTTCCCAAACCTAGAGAAAGATATCAATATTCAAGTACAAGAATGTTATAGAACACCAAGCACTTTTTTTTTTTCAGACAGGGTCATGCCCTGGCTGGAGTGCACTGGCACGATCATGGCTCACTGCAGCCTCAGCCTTCCAGGCTCAAGTGATCGCCCCACCTCAGCTTCCCAGTAGCTAGGACCATAGGTGCATCCCACCATACTCAGCTAATTTTCTAAAATTTTTTGTAGAGACAGGGTCTCACTATGTTGCCCAGGCTGGTCTCAGACTCCTGGGCTTAACAAATTTTCCTGCCTCAGCCTTTCAAAGTGCTAGGACTATAGGGGTAAGCCATCACACCCAACCTACCCAGCAGATTAAACCCAAATAAGACTACCACAAGACATTTAATAATCAGACTCCCAAAGATCCTGCTGCAGAATACTACATTCTCCTCAGCACATAAATCATTCTCAAGGATAGACCACAGATTAAGCCAAAAAACAAGTCTTAAAAAATTCAAAAAATTGAAATAATATCAAGTATCTTCTCTGACCACAATGGAATATAACTAGAAAGCAGTAACAACTTTGAAAACTATACAAACACATTGAAATTAAACAATATGTTCCTGAATGACCAGAGGGTCAGTGAAGAAATTAAGACAATTTAAAACTGGCTTGAAACAAATGAAAATGGAAACACAACATACCCAAACCTATGGGATACAGCAAAAGCGGTACTAAGAGGAAAGTTTATAGCAATAAACGCCTAAATCAAAAGAGTAGAAAAATTTCAAATAAACAACCTAATGATGCATCTTAAAAACCTAGGAAAGAGAAAGCAAATGAAAACCAAAATTAGTAAGAGAAATAATAAAGATCAGAGCATAAATAGATTAAACTGGAATTTTTAAAAATCAACAAAACAAAAATTGTTTTTTTGAAAACATAAACAAAATTGACAAACCTTTAGCCAGACTAAGAAAACAAAGAGGGGCCGTGCATGGTTGCTTATGTAATTCTGGCACTTTGGGAGGCCAAGGAGGGTGGATCACTTGAGGTCAGGTGTAGGAGTTCAGTCATGGTGGTGGGACATACTGCCTCATACCAATTAGAATGGTTATTATAAAACAGACAGTAGAAAAGTATTGGCTGCGATGTGGAGAAAGGGAACACATATACACTGTTGGTAGGATTTTAAATTAGCACATCCACTGTGGAAAATAGTATGGAGTTTCTTCAAAAAAATTAAAAATAGAACTACTATATGATCCAGCAATTCCATTTCTACTGGGTAAATATCCAAAGGAAATGAAATCAGTAGGTTGAAGAGCTGTCTCCTCTCTCATGTTTATTGTAGTACTTTTTTTTGAGATGGAGTCTCGCTCTGTCACCTAGGCTGGACTGCAGTGGTACAATCTCAGCTCACTGCAACCTCCACCTCCCGGGTTCAAGCGATTCTCCTGCCTCAGCCTCCTGAGTAGCTGGGATTACAGGCGTGTGCCACCACACCCAGCTAAATTTTTTATTTTTAGTAGAGATGGATTTTCAGCATGTTGGTCAGGCTGGTCTTGAACTCCTGACCCCGTGATCTGCCCACCTCGGTCTTCCAAAGTGCTGGGATTACAGGCTTGAGCCACTGCACCTGGCTGTAGTGTTTTTTACAATAGCCAAGATATAGAATCAACCTAACTCTCCAACAATGGATGAACTGAATGGATAAAGAAAATGTGATATATATACTCAACAAAATATTATTTAGCCACAAAAACAGATGAACGAGTGGAGGATTATGGGGAGAAGATAGCAGATAGGACACAGGGTGATGTGCAGCTCCCACTTGGATGAACCAGACAGCATGTGGAGACTCACACCATTGACTTTTGCTCCAGGAACCACTGCAGGAGCACACAAGAAAAAACAAAAGAATTCATAGATCTTTTGAAAGAAGCCACAAGCTGCTGCAAATTACCTGAGGCAGGCAAAAAACTGTCATTCCCAAAGTGTGAAGGGGGAAAACCTGCCTCTGAACACACGTTCCCACCGGGAACCCAAAAATACAGGCTATGGGAGAAAGATTTAACCTTATCTAGAGCTAAAACAGATTTAGTGTGAACTATAAAAGTAGAAGGACCAGTAGGAAGAGCCATGTAGGCACTGCCATTCTTCAGCTCAAGCCCAGGGAAGACAACCCTGACCATATCTCACAAGGGCCTTTGGGGAAGGCAGCCAGCGGAATTTCAGAGGGGTCACAATGTGAAAGAAGTTTCCAATTGAACTCTCTAATAATTTTGACTGGGTTGAGCAGAATCTGGGGGTGAATGGGAACTGCTGCAAAAAGGAGAGTAGGAGCTGCAGCCGACAGTATAGGCAGACGGGGAGGGGCATGGCCTGAAAGCCATGCTTGCTTTCTCAGCGGGGAAACTTAAGCCTGGGATTAGGTCTTAGTCCCACATACGGGCTGCTTGGAGATAAGCTCAGAGCTGCTAGTGGGACGTGGTCAGAGCAAGACTGGCGTCACCAACTGCGTGGGAGCTAGATGAGGGCTATTGCTCCCAGCTTTTCTCCACTTGTCTGGTGACAGAGGCAGCCATAATCCCCTTTGGAACATAACCCCATGAGCCCAAGAACTACCTCCCATCCCCCATAGCGGCCACGGCAAGCCCCACCCAAGAAGAGTCTGAGCCCAGATCCGCCTAACCCTGACCTAACCTAATGGAATTTCTCTACCCATTCTGGTAGTGAATCACAAGAGACATAAACACATAGAAGCTTTATGACCCCACCCATCACCTGAGAAACCCAAATACGTGTCCTGGCCAATTTAGGGCAAGCCTATATCTCCCTTCTACTATTGCAGCTGATGTTCTCTTGAAAGGACCACCTCCTAGCTGGAGACCAACTAACTTAGGATATCACAGCAACTCATGATGAAATACCCTTGCTCCAAGGAAGGAGAAAACAACTAATTCCACTGCCTGCAACATCCTGGCCAACCAGAGGTCCTGAGTCTGTCCATGTGACAGCTTCATTACTAGTACATTCAGCATTCAAGAAAACCAGGGTACTAAACATATCTACAACCAAAGAGCCTCACAGAGTCCGTTTTACTCCCCTGACACCTCCACCGCAGCAAGTTTTGGTATCCACAGCTGGGAGACCTGAAGACAGATTGCATCACAGGAGTCTATGCAGACATTCCCCAGCACCAGCCCAGACCTGGTAGCCCCACTGGGTGGCTAGACCCAGAAAAGCAATAGCAATCGCTGCAGTCAGATTTGCAGGACGCCCCATCCCCAGGGGAAGGGAGAGTGT
>PVKP010028548.1:0-29989 GCA_004027715.1 Plecturocebus donacophilus
ACCCACTTATGAGTGAGAACATGCGGTGTTTGTTTTTCTATTCTTGTGTCAGTTTGCTGAGAATGATGGTTTCCAGCTTCAACCATGTCCCTGCAAAGGACAGGAACTCATCCTTTTATGGCTTCATAGTATTCCGTGGTGTATATGTGCCACATTTTCTTTATCCAATCTATCATTGATGGGCATTTGCATTTTTTCCAAGTCTTTGGTATGGTAAATAGTGCACAGTGCTGCAATAAACATACTTGTGCTTGTGTCTTTATAGTAGAATGATTCATAATCCTTTGGGTGTATACTCAGTAACAGGATTGCTGGGTCAAATGGTATATCTATTTCTAGGTCCTTGAGGAATCGCCACACTGTCTTCCACAACGACTGAACTAATTTACACTCCCACCAACAGTGTAAAAGCATTCCTATTTCTCCACATCCTCTCTAGCATCTGTTGTCTCCTGATTCTTTAATGATCACCATTCTAACTGGTGTGAGTTGGTATCCCAATGTGGTTTTGATTTGCATTTCTCTAATGACCAATGATGATGAGCCTTTTTTTAAATGTTTGTTGGCTGCATAAATGTCTTCTTTTGAAAAGTGTCTGTTGATATCCATCACCCACTTTTGGATCGGGTTATTTGTTTTTTCTTGTAAATTTGTTTAAATTCTTTGTAGAGTCTGGATATTAGCCTTTTGTCAGATGGGTAGATTGCAAAGATTTTTTTCCATTATGTTGGTTGCCAGTTCACTCTAATGATAGTTTCTTTTGCTGTGCAGAAGCTCTTAAGTTTAATTAGATATCATTTGTCTATTTTGGCTTTTGTTGCCATTGCTTTTGGTGTTTTAGTCATGAAGTCCTTGCCTACGCCTGTGCTCTGAATGGTGTTTCCTAGATTTTCTTCTAGGATTTTTATGGTGTTAGGTCTTATGTTTAAATCTTTAATCCATCTGGAGTTAATTTTTGTATAAGGTGTAAGGAAGGCATCCAGTTTCAGTTTTCTGCATATGGCTAGCCAGTTTTCCCAACACCATTTATTAAATAGGAAATCCTTTCTCTATTGCTTGTTTTTGTCAGATTTGTCAAAGATCAGATGGTTGTAGATGTGTAGTGATATTTCTAAGGCCTCTGTTCTGTTCCATTGGTCTATATCTCTATTTTAGTACCAGTACCATGCTGTTTTGATTACTATCGCCTTGTAGTATAGTTTGAAGTCAGGTAGGTTGATGTCTCCAGCTGAAAAGCCTTTTTAAACCACACACGAACACCTCATGAAGGAGGACTGTAGGAACTTTTCCCATTTGCCAAAGGGAATTTGGGTTTCTATCCTTTACTTTCTGGCTCACTCAAGATCATCTGGCCTTTTGGTGAGTGCAGGGTCCTCTGTCTCTCTCTGGTTTAATATCAGACTTGGTTGTCTTGTCTTACTTTTCACTGTGTACTGGGCTCAGGCCACTTACAAGGAGTAGCAAATCGGACTGAGCCCAGATGGAAGCCCAGGCTCTGAACAGCATGGAATAGCAGGCTCAGGTGAGGGCTCAGGTGAAGGCTAGGTAGGCCTTCAGTCCTGGGTCTTTGTCATGGTTTTGCTTCTCTGAATTGGCTTATTGTAGTAGGCAGAGGGCATGTGTCCCAAGCAGTAGGAGCTAATTATATCCCTGAGGAGTTGTTGAAAGAAGACATCCAAGCCCCATACTTCCCCCAGGCTCTGATTAACTCCAGCAAACCTCCCTATATGCTGATCATGCCTTTATTAGATCACAGTTGGATTCCAACTAAGTTTAATCCAGTGTTCGCTTTTCTAAACATCCTGGAGATGACAATTATGCAGCAGATTTCTTTTTCTTTCTTTCTTTCTTTTTTTTTTTTTAGAAACTGCCAAAGTATCTGAGGCCATGGACTTGGAGCTCTGATAATTATATTGCTTGTTTTAATATAAGCTTTTGGGGGAGCTGGCCCAGAACTTTCTGCCAAAATCGTTGCAGACTGCTCCCACCTTCCATTCTCCTAGCACTTCATTTAGTTAAGTGGTTTTGTCTCCTTCAGGTTGCTCTGTAATTGGGGTGATTTTTCATTCCCATCACGAGACAGAACTGAGAGGAAGAAGCTGGCTCAGAACCCCAATACTCTGTCCTGCTTCCTGCCGAATGTCATCACTTTCCTTGCTCTGTCTGAGGGCTTGGCTTCTGAGATGTGAGGAGCCGGCATAGTGTTGGATAGTCCCAGCTGCCTCATGGCCCCTGTTTAAACAATGGCTTCATTATCATAATGGGGTTGGGCCTGAGAAGAAAGGCAGTGGGAACTTTGCTTGCCAGCCAACCAGCCAGCCAGAAAGATGTAGTGACCACAGCCCAGCCAGCCTGTGTGCTGCATCTTCTAGGCACCACAGCCCAGGATGGGGGGTTTGGAACACTCTCTCTTGCAAACTGGGTTGTGCATGCCCAGTAGGGGTTCCCAGTGAGCGTCATTCATAAGGAGAATGGGCTGGGACATGCCATGTCAGAGCATGTGATCAGGAGAGCACATGTGAGCTACCAGACGGGCATTTCCCGTCTCGGATGTTCATCCCAGACCTCCTTCTCTCTAGCCACTCTGCCCATCCTCCCTGTCCTCATTGTTCCAGCATGGTCATCTTGCTCTCTGTATCTGCTTCAGGTTCCCAGCCCGTGTTCAGATGAACCATCAAGATCCCTTTTGATGGTTTATCCATATCTGAACAATCCTTTTTCCCAACAACACCTTCACAAGACTCCTACTTCTTCACAGCCTTTTGATTTCAGCAACACTGAGTTATTGATAAGACAATTTGTCTAGGGTTTTGGCCCCATGAAAAATAAGTTTGTTAGAGAGACAAGTAAGTAAACAGATGATTATGACTCAGGGAGTGGATAAGACCCACCATAGGGGAGCACGAGGTGTTATGTAAACACAGAGGAGAAACAAGACGCGCAGGCTTGGAGGTTCCAGGAGGACTTCCTGGAGGAAAAGACTTCTAAAGTGAGACTTCAAGAAGAAACAAGGAGCATATTCCAGATGGAGAAGGCAGCATACGAAAAGCCTCTGAGCAGAGATTTTCAGGCAGCTTTAGAGATACGCACTAAGTGCAGTGCGCATACATCAGACTTGCTGGGGAGGACCCTTGCAGACATGCTTTTAGTTCTGTTCCAGAAATAGGAATGTGTTAATCCTAGGCCATTCACAATTCTGGGGGACAAGGACATACTTAGAGATAAAAGCAAGCCAAGAAGCTGATGCTTTAATGTGAGAATTGAGCCTATGACCTTATTTCCATTAACATGGTCTTCATGTCATTTATAAAAAGTCTCATGTCAATCTGATTGTCTTTCTCTCTCCCTCCCTGTCTCTCTCTCTCTCTCTCTCTCTCTCTCTGTTACTCTCTCTCTCTCTTTGGAGATTATATGTTCTTTACTTAACCATTATCTTATTGTTGAAGATTTAAGCCATTTCTATTTGTTTTCTATAATCCTATAATAAGATTATGAACATCTCTGAGCATAAAGCCTTTTTTCTTCTTTCTCCTTCCCTCTCAGGTTTAGTTTCTAGGAAAGACTCTCATGACTGGATCTTCTGGGGTAAACGTTATAAAAATCCTAAGGGCCCTTTCTAATTCCACTATGGCATGCTGCTTCTAAAAACAACAGAAAACATATATGATAATACTATCCCCCCAAAACTCAGAAGTGTTAACACAGATAGAATCAGGAATCAGATCACTGAGTTAAATCTCCAACCCAACTTGAGAAGCTTAAAAGAAAGAAATCTTCTCTCTCTTCATGATAGATATAGAGAACTCACTAAGTTTTTTTTTCTACATGAGGACTGAATAGAAGAACACTCAATATTCAATTTATTGCATCATGGTTCATCATTACTCTATTTGTTGGACGTGAAAAATAGAATCAACCACCATAGCAATAATCATTCCCAAAATAGAGGTCCAGCCTTGCAGAGCCACACCCAGATCTGAACAGAGTGGACTACACAGAGAAGGGACAGGGCTTCCTGGAGCAGTCATGCAATTCAAGAGTATTCAGATGGAGTTGTTAGCCCAAGACAGACAAGCAAGACAGTGAAGCCCAAGAGCAAGTGAGAGATTGCAGTGTCAGTGCTTGGAGATGGAGTGAGTAGGAAATTGGCACAGATTAATTGCAATGGCAGCTAGAAGGAAGGCAGTAGGCAGGCCATTCCTCAACATCTAGGAAGCTGGATGAATCTGAATCAGAGCAATAGCCCAGATAGTCTTCTGGGATTTCTGGTATTAGGAACTGAGGAGCTGGAGGGAAAAACTGAAGGAGAAAGGGGAAGCAATGACCATATGCAAGGCATTGTGCCAGGTGCTTTAGAGACCTAACTCACAGTAATCTCCAAGGCACTGAAATTATTCCAGTTTTACAGGTGGGCTTAGTTGAGGTCTTAGAGCAGAAGGGCTTTTCCCCAGGTGCCAGGTCTGTCTGGTGCTTTGACAGCACTGTGATGGAGGTGGAATCAGTATGAAGTTAGAAGACTATTCTAAAAGGGCTACAACTTGTCCCAGTGTATGGGACAATCCAGTAGGAAGATTGAGAGAGGAGCCAGTCAAGATACTGTTCAGGACTGCTTTTTCAAGACACAGGAGGTCTTCTTTTTTGTTGTTTTATTTTTTATAGAGATGGGTCTCACTCTGTTGCCCAGGCTGGTCTCAAACTCCTGGTCTCAAGCGATCCTTCCACCTCAGCCTTCCAAAGTGCCAGGATTATAGGCATGAGCCATGGTGCCAGCCAAACCATCTTCTTTTTGACCAAGAAAAACTCATCCTATGGCTGGCTTAGCATCCTGTAGACCTTTTAGTGGCCTGTTTTACCACATTGCTTAATTTTTCTGAAGTGTACTTCATCTAGTGTGGACTTACTTCTAGTAAACTTGGGAGTAATTTTAGTTTGAGAGCTCTGGGTCCCAAACCAAAGCCAGCTAATTGTGCCAAGCATATTGGATTCAAGACTCTAAGAGATGCAAAGATGTCATACACAATGGCATCTATAAATAATGTTGCCTTTGCCTCCCAGGCCCATCTCATCATTTGACATCACATTGCTAGACCATGGGAATTCCAAGAACTGTTTTGAAGGAGGAAAGTGTGCCACTCCTTGAGATTTTATGTCTTACAGATCATGAGTAGGTTATTGATTGAGGCTCAGAGCCAAGAAGCCAAGCAAGGAGCTACAAAGGCCTCCTGGCCATTCCTTACCCAGTTCAGATGTGCTTAGGGAAGAGAGAGCTGCTCAGAGTTTCTGTTAAAGAGGAAAAAAGTTAAGCTTCACTTCTGCTTGTACAAATTCTTGGTCTCCTCTTGACCTCTGTGCTCTCAACTAAAAGCTCTGGAGAGCTCTTTTGATGAGCTCACTTTCCTTCAGGGATGAGGGGAAGGAAAAGAGATTCTATCCAGCTCCAGTTCCTACTAAGTACCTTGTTCTACCCGGACAGCACCTTCCCTTATCATTACAGTACCTCTATAAGATGAATATTGATAGATCCATTTTGTAGATGAGAAAAATGAGGCTCACAGAGAATGTTAAACATAGCAGAAAGAACTGCGTCTATGGATTTTGATGGACCTGAGATCAGCTCCAACTTTTTTACTTTCTAAACTTCAGTTTCCTCATCTGCAAAAGGGGTGTAACATTTGTCTTTCTGGGTTGTTTAAAGGCACAAATGAGATTATGTAAACAGATTGTCCTGTATATCAGGAAATACATAACCTTTAGTTATCACATTTTACAATAATAATAATAATATTTACAGATAATGAGTGGTAGAACTAAGTCCTGACCTCAGCTCTGGGAGGTTCCAGATTCCGTGTTTCTTCTTCTATATCACAAGTTCTGAAATGAAGCAAATACTTCCTAATTAAAAGGCTGGGAAGGTGGCCAAAGCAAGCCATTGGTTCCTTAAGCTTCTGGGAAACTCAAACTTTAGAAACTAATAAAAGAACAATACCAAATGCCTGAGATGGGAGCTCATTGACTGGCCTGGAGCCAGGCAGACAAGAGGTGTAATTGACCTAGCTTCTGTTCTGTGAAGCTGAGGTCAAAAAACTCATTCCAGGAGACTACACCAGTTGAGCATTTTTAAATTACATGGAGGAAGAGTTCCCTCTACCCCAGTAAATAATATGTGCTGAGCTCCTAAAATTTTTAGATGTGTTATGCATTGTTTTATGTGATCATCTCAAAAAACCAGTGAGGTCAGATGATGATAAATACTATGAAGGACAGAAGGGAGATAGGGGAGGTGCCAGGATGGGGTGATGCTATTTTAAATGCCATGGTTAGGGAGGCCTCACAGATTAGGTGATGTCAGAGTAGAAACCTAAAGGTGGCCCCTTTGCCAATAGAGAACAGGGAAGAAAGCCAGCAAGCTCTTCTCCACTATCTGAATCTCCAGTTTCCTTTACCCTGGAAATCACAACAATGGTTCCATCCAGCTTTGAATAAAGCTTAGGGTGTAAATCCTTTTGTGGTCCAGCACTTTATAACACCCTTGAGGGTCAGACAAAGATATGATTACCTTTTTCAGAACATGTAGCTAAGGGGTAAAGAAAGTAAAAGCATGCCAAGATCCTTTGCCAGGAAATGGCAGAATTGGAATTGGATTCCACATCCCTTGATACCAACCCCTATCCCTTTCAGCTTTACCAGGCCAGGTGTGTTTCTCATCCCCTGGAATTTGGTCCTTCAGGTCTCTGGTGGTCTAGACCCTATTTCCCCATCAGTCACTGGTAGTGCTATAGGTGTGCACTGGAGAATTTGTGAAACAGATGCACACATACAAACTGCATAAATGCTGCATTCCTCTCACTGCCAAGGCAGCAGCTTCCCTGAGACAGGAAGAAGGGTCTCCTCTTTTCTGTATTGCAACTCAAATCAGCAACTGAGTTGAGGGATGACTGGCCCTCGCTTTCTCAGGGTAGGCCAGCAGGAAAGCAAATAGCAGAAGAAGGGATTCTAAAGTTGTGATTAAAAGCATGAGTCCTGGAGCTGGAAATTACAATCTCAGCTCTGCCACTAACATGTGAGTTTATGCAGGAAAATTGGACTGTCTGCACCCCAGCTTCCTCATCTGTAAATCAGAGGTAATGCTAGAATCTCCCAATGGAGTTATTGCGAGGATTAAATAACATCATGTACATAAAGTGCTTAAAAAGATACCTGGCACATAACTACTACTTAATGCATGTTGGCTATTATTAATGCCTCCTGCATGAGAGCTTAAGGTGGGTCTGAGGACATTCAAGTGTCCTGAGCCTATTCATTCAGAGTCCTCAGGCAGAGTCCAGCAAAAAACAATTAGGCCTCTTGTCTCTGCTGTTTTGGAGTCGGCTCCTGCACACCTGGAGCACTAACAGAAAGGCTGAGAGCAGCTTCCGTTCCTCTTCATGTCCCTAGGTCCTGATCCTATTGCCTTAGTACCCAAATATCAGCCCCAGTATCTTATCTTTCATTCTTACTGGGAGTCTGTTAGAACCCAGGGATACAGGAATTTTGGCAGCCTCCTCATTTCACAGATGGGCAGGCAGATGAGGCCCTTCTGTTACAGCAGCACTCTCACACACACACACGTATGCACATGCAAACACGCCTTTCTGGGATTCCTGCCAGACCACAGCGGGATGATGTGTTGGTTTCATCCCCATCTGCCTCGGAGTGCAAACTTTCCCAGAGCAGTTTGTCCAGGAGTGGGAGACTGTATTCTCCACCTCACTCTCTTCTGTCTCATCCTTTTTATTTCTCTGGTGTCTGATTGGCTTGAAGAAGCTGTCTGCAAGTTGGAACTGAATCGAGTTAACTGGTCCAGACAGGGACATGGCTACAACTGGAGCATGTGTCTTACTGCCCACCTCTCTCCACAGCAGACTGTGGGCTTCTTGAGGCCAAGCTCTGCCTTACTCAACCCTGCCATGTGGAGCAGAAGAGCGAGCAAGGGCTCTAGAGAAGGCAGATTCAAAGCCTTGCTTTCCTGATGTGTGGTCTGAAATGAGTGGCAGCAGTAAGCTCTCTGAGGCTGCACTAGAGGAAGCATCGTTCCAGCTGCCCGCTGGTGAGTCCTAATTGACTGCATTTGCAGCTGACACCACTCACGGGGCAGCTTGCGAATGCGCATTCAGATGAGTGGTGACTGTTCTAACAGAACTGTCAGTGTTGGAATTTTACATTTGGCTCCATAATAAATCCTTTCTTTTTTGTTCTCAGTACTTTTTAAAGACTTTTTTTTATTTTGAAATAATTATAGACTCACAAGACATTGCAGAATTAATACAAAAAGTTCTATATACTTATCACTCACCCGGCTTCTTTCAACACTTTACATAACATAACAAATGATCAAAACTGGAAAATTGACAGTGGCACAATACACTTAACCAGACCAATACAATTAGCTAGATTATAGATTTTACTCAGCTCTCATCAGTTTAGCAGGCACTCGTGTGTGTGTGTGTGTGTGTGTGTTTCTACAAAATTTTGTCACATGTATAGTTTTTGATCCCCTTTAATTTTAAAATTAAACTTTCTATCTTAAAATACTTTTAGATTTACATGCAGTTGTAAGAAATAATGAGAACTAATGCAGAGAGATCCTGTGTGCCTTTTACCTAGTTTACCCTAATGGTAACATCTTGCAAAACTATAGTACAATATCACACCCAGGACACTGGCATTGACACCATCAAAAGGTAGAACGTCTCTTTCACCGCAAGGATCCTTCATGCTACCCTTTTCTAGACACAGCCCTTCCCTTCCACCCCTGAGTCCCTGCTAAACTCTTGGAAGCCGTGAATCTGTTCTGCTTTTTTGTAACCGTCATTTTAAGAATGTTATATAAATGGAATCATACAGCATGCAACCTTTTGAGACTGTTTCTTTTTTTTCACTCAGCATAAATCTCAGGCAATTCATCCAGGTTGTTTGTATATCAATAGTTTGTTCTTTCTTATTGCTGAAAGGTATTTTATAATATGGAGATAGCATAATTGGTTTAACCATCCATTTTAGGACATCTGAGTTGTTTCAGGTTTTTACCATTATGAATAAAGCTGCTATAGACATTTCTGTACCAATTTTTCTGTAGCATAATTCTTCATTTCTCTGGAATAAATGCCCAGGGGTGCAATGACTGGGTCATATGGTAGTTGTGTGTTCAGTGTTTTAAGAAATCGCAGTTTTCCAGAGTAGCTGTGCCATTTTACATACTCTCTAGTAATGTCTGAAGGATCCAGTTGCTCCCATCCTCGCCAGCATTTGGAGTTCTCACTCTTTTTTACTTTATTCATTGTGATATAATGATAGATGGGTTGTGATCGCTCATTGTGGTTTTAATTTGCATTTTCCTAATAGCTAATGATGTTGAGCGTCTTTTCATGTGCTTATTTGCCATCTGTATATTCTCTTCAGTGAAATGTCTCTTTATAACTTTTGTCCATTTTCTAATTATATTATTTGTTTTTCACTATTGAGTTTTGAGAGTTATTTACATAGTCCAAATACTCGTCCTTTGTCCAATATGTAATTTGAAAGTATTTCCTCTCATTTTGTAGCTTGTCTTCTTATTCTCTTAAGAAAGATTTTCAAATAGCAAAAGTGTTTTGTTTTTGTTTTTGCTTTTGAGACAAGGTTTCACTCTTGTTATCCAGGCTGGAGTGCCATGGTGTGATCTCCGCTCTCACCTCACCACAACTTTCGCCTCCTGGATTCAAGCGATTCCCCTTCCTCAGCCTCCTGCATAACTGGGATTACAGGCACGCGCCACCGTGCCAGGCTAATTTTGTATTTTTAGTAGAGGCAGGGTTTCTCCATGTTGGTCAGATTGGTCTTGAACTCCCAACCTCAGGTAGTCTGTCCACCTCAGCTTCCCAAAGTGCTGGGATTATAGGCGTGAGCCACTGCACCAGGCCAAAAGTTTTTAATTTTGACAAAATTCAATTTATCAGTTTTTTTCTTTACAGACCATGTTTTCAGTGTCAACTCTCAATTTACCTTATGTTTTTTCTAAGTTTCATAGTTTTACCGTTTACACAAAATTCTATGATCCACTTTGAGTTAATTGTTAAATTGGGCGTAAGTTGAGATCCATCTTTTGGCCTATGGATATCTGCTTGCTCTGTCATCATTTGCTCAGAATCTATCTTCCTTTACTAAACTGCTTCCGCAATTTTGTCAAACATCTGCTGGACATATTCGTGTGGGTCAGTTTCCTGGTTCTTCATTCTGTTTCATTAATCTGTGTGTCTGTTCTTCCACCAATGTTGCACAGTTTTGATTAATGTAACTATGCAATGTCCTAAAATTCAGAGAACTGATTGTTAACACTTGATTCTCTTTTTCAAAATAATTTTAGCTATTCTAGTTACTTTGGCTTTCCATACACATATCAGAATAATCTTATCTGTTAAAAAAAAAAAGAAAAACCTTGCTAGGATTTCATAGAAATTGCATTAAACCTGTAGATCAATTTGGGCAGCACTGATATGTCAAGTTCTTCGATCCGTGAACATGGTATGTCTCTCCATTTTTCAGATCTTCTTTGATTTCTCTCATCAGCACGTGTAGTTTTGAACATACAAGTCCTGCACATATTTAGATTGTAATTATTTTATTTTTTGAGCAATTGTAAATAATATTTTATTCTACTTTTCAATGCCCATGTGTTGTTAGTATATAGAAATACAATTGATTTTTGTATATTGATCTTGTCTTGCAATCTTGCTGAATTCACTTATTAGTTGTAGAAGGTTTTGTTATGGATTCTCTGGGGCTTTATATGTAGACAATCCTGTAATTTCAAATAGGGTTAGTTTAATTTCTTCCTTTCTGACGTATATGCTTTTTATTTTATTTTCTGGCGTTGTTATACTGGCTAGAACTTACAGAACTATGTTGAATGAGTGGTGAGAGTGAATATCTTTGCTTCCTCATCTTAAGGGGAAGGTATTCAGTCTTTCGTCATTAAGTATGTTAGCTGTAAGTGTTTTGCAGATGCATTCTATCAAGTTAAGAACACTCCCCTCTATATCCATTTTTCTGAAATTTTAACATTATAAATGAGTTCTCAGAATATTTTTAACAATACAGTTTTATAGTGTCTAAAGATGGAAATCATTCAAACATGACTCCTCCTAAAATTGTACATGTGAGTTGAATAGTTTCATAGACTACAGTTATGTGAATGAATCAGCAACAAGCTCACGTGGCAAGATTGAGAGTTCTTCATTCTTTTTATGTATGGCTAGTTCCCCACATTTCAACCTCAGAGACACAGCCCCCATTGTATTTGAACACCTCCTATCCGGGCAGCCTAGAGTCTCACAATGCAGGCTGCCCGAGTAGGAGGTGTTCACTGTGGTTTCTAGATGACCCTGTCTTAGAAAGACTCTTCCCCACATAAGGCTTTTGCAGATTTGAGACCCCAGACGGTCATCTTGTTTGTCTTCCACTGGTTTATTCAACATATTGTTACTATCTCCTATCTAACAGGCATTGTTTAAGGCGATGGGGATACTGCAGTGAACGACAGGCCAAGTCCTCATTTTTTAATAACTCAAGCAGGAAGTAGTGGCTCTAGCCAGGACAATGCCCTGGAAAGGATCAGAAATTGTTACATATTATCTTAATGCTTGCTGCCTCTGCTCAGAGAGACCAAGTGAGCTGCCTAACATCCCACACCTTCCAGAGCTGGGAAACAAGCCACAGTGTGTTCCCTCAGAATTACATGTGGCTGCAGCCAGTTGGAGCCTCCCTCCTCAGGCTCCTCTGGACTCGGTTCATCTTGATAATACTACGTTCACCTCACCTTCAGCTCACAGCTCAGAGGCAAAAAGGAAAGGAAGACAGGTAAGAAATACATCTTGTGTTTCATGATGGGGAGTGTCCTCACATGCCAAGCCCAGAGATGAAACCAGGAAGCCACTATTCGATTACTGGTGACAAGGTATGGGGGTGCCTGGTATCTGGAATCCAGGAGCCTTCTCCCAGGGAGGCAGGAGGAAGGAGGCCTTGGTTATCCACAGGGCACCTCAATAAAAGCAGTGCACAATGAGTGGTAGCCCGTCAATTCACTCAGCCCTCTGGCTCAGCAGCCAGCCATGTACCCTGCTCTAATTTGGCATTTTCAGGCCATTAAGTGGATCGATCAATGACAATTATCTTTGGCTTTCATTTTGCCTCTCCTCTGTCTGTCATTCTCTAGGCTTTGGAGTTACTGAGAAGGATACACATTTATACACATAAGCACAGATATAAACATGTGCACGGGTACACTTGTGTGTGAGTGTACCACACACACCCATGTGTGAACACACACATGCAGTAGGGCAGAGGCCATCAGAGTGGGTGACCTGGGGCCTCAGCCCTGCTGGACTGCCCCTAATGATCAGGTCCCAGACCTCTCTACAGAAAGCTACAGCAGGAAGAAGACAAGCTGGTGCCCTAAGGGTGCCCAGTAGAGTTCTCTCCTGCTTCTTGGGGTGCCATGCAATGGAGGCATTCTATTGTATCCAAGAGAGGCTCCAAGATCCCTTTCAACACCCATTTAAATGTATATGAAAGAGGACCCAAGGATCCATCATCTTCCCTTTTTAATGAGTAAGAAGTGGCCGTTCACAGGGCATCTATTTTATGCCACAGTGGGCTGGATCCTTGACATACACTACCACTTTTAATCCTCCTGACATTTCTAGAAAACAGGGATTATTTCTCTGTTTGACCGATTGGCAAACAGAGGCAGCAAGGTGTTGTAGCCACCCCAAGCAGGTGCTTTCCATGGCATCTTTCAGCTCATTTTCATACGCCATTCAAGACATTCCTCCACACTGCCCAAGCAACAGCACAGGGACTGTGGGCATCCACTTCAGTGCCTTCTCCAAACAAGGGTCCATAGTGGGACTATTGTCCCTTTCCTTCCTGTGCGTTCCACCTGCCTCATCTTCCAAGGCTCAAAATATGCTCACAAGGAGCCTTCTCAGACTCTTCCACCGCTTTCTCCCAGCCCTGCCCCCTGTGCCATTCACTGTCAGCTCCCCCAGCACTGTGCCTGCCGGCCACTTCTCCCCTTCTTCGCTACTTTACTCTGCCACTGCCATTTCCACTGTTGGTGAATGATTTACAAGAACATGCAGACTCTTTATCTTGGCTCCTTGCCTCCCTCTGTAGCTGCTCTGCACCCAGATGCTGATATTACAGGGATGACCCCTCACTGACAGCCCCGTCCCAGCTTGTCAAGGAATCTGATTTTCAGTAGAACTGTAGTTGTAAAACATATATATTTTTGTTATTTCTGTTTTTAATGCCTGGAATTCAAAGAAACTAAGGTGTAGAAATGTCTGCTCCATACAAAATATGGAAGTAGAAGGGGACTTGCCGTCTCCAAGGCTCTCTTCTCCCTTCAAGGGAGGTGATCCCCCTAGGAGCACACCCCTCTTCCTCTAATTCCTTCAACTCTCTTATACTACCCAGAGCAGAAAGAGGGCTGTGGGATCCTCCTTTTCCCCTTCTAAGCCCACCTTCACTGCCATGCTAGCATCTTGGGATCTGGCCAATCTGTGGAGTATCTCTTCCTTACTTCA
Source organism: Plecturocebus donacophilus (assembly GCA_004027715.1). Taxonomy (NCBI): domain Eukaryota; kingdom Metazoa; phylum Chordata; class Mammalia; order Primates; family Pitheciidae; genus Plecturocebus; species Plecturocebus donacophilus. The sequence continues at coordinate 13,605 of PVKP010028548.1, forward strand.
AATAAGGTCATTTCTCAGTACAATGCAATCTTTTCCTTATCCAAGTCTCATGCCCGCAATCCATAATATACACATCTCTAATCTTCTCTCTGTTCCTAATTTATATCAGGCTTCAGAGAGCTCTGCACCATGACTGCTAAAATTTCTCATACTGCTTGAAATGTTTGTTCATGGTCAGAATAATTAAGTTGGGTGATAGTGTTTCTTTAAAATTTGGGGTCCAAATCCCTGGTGAGCTGGGAGTTTGAAAACAAAGTATTCAGGTGCTAATGACGGAGTGTAAAAATTAATGCTTTGACATCAGGTGGATGTGGGTTAGAATCCCAGCTCTACTGCACACTAGCTGTTCATCACCGGTGAGTTTGCTTAGCTTTTTTAAGCCTCAATCTTCCTGTCTATAAAGTGGAATGATAGCAACAACCTCATAAATTTTTTGTGAGATTTAAAATTACATGTTAAGAAGTTCTAGCATGTACTACACACACTATAAAATCGCCCAATTAATTGAGCAAGCTTGCCTTATCCCTGCAAGGACTAAGCTGTATTTCCACAATCAGAGATTAGAATAAGGTGGCAGTAATGCCCAGCAGAAGGTGGTCACAGATGAGATAACCAGCAAATAGCATTTGTGGACTGACTTTATCAGAACGCAACAGAAACTGGCCCTTTGGCCTACAAAGGTCAGATATCAGGTGTCAAATACATGAGTAAGGAGTGAAGATCCTATCTAGACATCAGGAAATCTCAGTTATTAGCTCAGTGTCCCCATTCACAAGAAAGAGAGCTCCAGGCTCCAGAAAAGCTGGTCAGGAAAAGCAGAAAATAAGAGTTTCTGCTTTGCAAGCTTGTCTAGGCTGAGGTTGAACACCCTGCAAGGTCATTTCACAGTACAATGTAACCTTTATTACCTGGGGCCATTTTGTTTTATTGTTCCTTTTGAGATAGCCCAAAAGTCTTGAGCCAAGGACTGTGACCACATTTAGAGCATTCTACTTTTTAAATGAAACCAAAGCGTTCATAGATGGAAAAGGGAGAGGAGTCCCTATTGCTCCTTCCAGCATTTTTTCTTGTTGTCTCTGCCTACCCAGTATTGTAGAAGAAGCCCTGAATTAGGAGCCCAGGGTTTCAGCTCCAGGTTTGCCATTTCTTCATGGCATTACATAACCGCATCTAATGTGTTGCTCATGGAGCTCACCTCTTAGGACTTCTATGTCCCCCTCTGTCAAATGGGAATATTTACTTTGCCTTTATTACTGAGTAGTTAGGAGATCATGAGGGTGAATGCTCTTTGCAAACAAAAAGACCTGTAACACATGCAACAAAGCATAATAATATTTCACATGGCTAATCCTGAAAAACCAAGCAAAATAATAATGATAATTATCCTTATTACCTATCTATCTACTGGCATATTTATCTTCCTATGTTCTTCCTCCTTTCTTATCTACCCACCTACCTTCCTACACAGTGAGCTAAAGAAGTCTAGGAATATTTCACACATTCAGTCAAGCCAACGAACACACAAACCTCTGGTATTCACAAGAAAACCATGCCTGTTAGTTTACAGATGTTGACAATGACAGGAGACAGGTAGAAGGTATCTATTTGTTAGAATTGTATGCATCTCTAAACATTTACTTAACATTTTTGAAATTAAGCTTAGAATTTCTTCATCACCTAATACTAAACATACCTTACCTGTTTTGAACCCGATACAACGCATTAAAGTATGTCTGATGCAATTTTGAGGATTAATTCATGTAATCAAAAAAAAGTTATGTCTCTGTGAGACATTCCTCCAGTTATTCAAAGGCTTAAAAGTTTTAAGAGGTATACAATGGCTGAATCATGGGAAATAACCCTGAGAAACTATTGAAGAAATGCTAATGAGACATCAGAGAGGAGATCAAATAGATGATGAAACCACAATGAACATCTAGGCCTATAAGGATTGACAGAGAACACTGATAAAAGAGAAATTGGAAAAGAAAAGGAGTGAAACTGTGTAGAGCTGATTAAGTAAAAGTACCAGGTTCAAATAGTCAACAGGCCATCATAATCAATGAGGGAAGACATAAAGTAGGAAAAATTCATCACCACAGTGAGCAAGAAAAGTAAGTTATTGGAGGCACATGTTAACACATAAAATACAAGATTGATATGATCACACTAGAAAGGCCTGCCTGCGCCCATAGTTTGAACGCTTACAATAAGATGAGACATACATCAAAAAGCAAGATAACCTGATCAAGAGGGTGACTTGGCCATGGTGCTCTCATCAGTGGGGACCCAAATGCTTATGTGAACTCACCAAGTATCGAATTAGACATGAATAAGAGCATTTGTTGTGATGGTAAGAAACTATATCAACAAATGAATACAACAGTTTGCAACTTTTAAAATAATTATAAGATCTTTATACCAGCTAACATCATGTTGGGTACTAGCTGTTTTTGTGACTTTTAATAATAACACCTACTGGTTACTGAGTGTCATCATCACCAATGCCACGATTGCCACCATTTATTGAGTGCCTACCACACGCAGGCCCCAGGTCAATGCTTTACACTCTAACTCTCATGTCGACAACAGCTCTGAATGACAGGATCTCTGTTCAGTGTTTTACAGGTGAGAAAACTACGACACCAATAATTTTAAAAAATGTGTCCACGGTTCTATGATTAGTAAGTAAGGGAGCTAGTGCAGAAAGAGGTTTGTCTGACTTAAAGAGATTCGTCACCTTTCTTTTCCATTCTCCTAATCATGATCTATTCCGCCTTCTGGCCCAATAACTTAGTGCTTGTAAATCTCAGGTCCACCCATTTATGGAAAACTCCTTAGTCACAGAGTTCACCAACACCCTCCTCTGTCCCTGTGACAATGTGTTGAGAATAACAGTTGAAGACCCTCTAGAGGGTGGTGCAGGTTGACTAAATGGGTAGCAGTGAACAGCATTAAAAGGAAAAGAAATAAAATAACATGTAGAAAATATCATAGAGCACCATGCAGCAAAGATAGTTTTTATGGAAAGTATTTTTAAATTACACATATGCCATGTTTCACTGAATCACAGTCATCATTTATTGGAAGATGCAAAATTTGATGTATCACCCAGAAAGAAAAAAATGCTGCCAATTAATGGCAAGATGTCATAATTTGTAAAACTTATCCAAATTTCAGAGATGTTCAAATGTGGGGGGGAAAATGCATATGTGAGAATGATAAACTACATCATACGCATATATGCAATGGGTCACTGCAATATGTATTTCCTACTGTGGATCATGGTCAACAGAGTTTGAAAACCTCTATACTTTGAGGTAGAAAAGGTGACTGGAGTATCTACGTGGTGGTTGGAGCTACCAAGGGCACCCAACCTGGTCAACAATTTAGTGTGCTCAGCCACAGGCTGTCCTGGCTGAGTTCTGGCTGCAAAGTGCCCTGTGACCTGGCCCTTAGGAAGCCATGCTCTGACAAGGTTTGCAGGTCTCCCCGTAATCCAGGGCTAAGCATGAATAAAGGTGCTTGGCATTTCAAGGATGCAACTAGGGAGGTGCTCCTGTCTCAGGTTAACATTACATCTAAATAAGGTCTTGGCCCGACAGCACCATATAATTAATTGAGGTGTTTGGGGGATAATCAAATGGGAGTTGATATTTCCCAGGCAATATTTGCCAGGCTCAGAGCCTCTATGCAGAAGATAACTGAAAGGCCAGCAAAGGGTATTGCAAAGGATATTCTGATTTCTGACAGGAAGGTTGATGGATGGACAGTGAGAGTATGAAGACTTTAAGATTTGGGGTTCTGATTTGACCTTGGTCTGTATCATTGGTTGACTCATTCATTCAACAAATATTTATGGAACCCCCTACAAAGGACAGGCATCGTGCTGACTGTGGAAGATCACAGATAGTGTGTCAGAGTGAAATTGACTTTGGAACTGTCTTCGGTGAGTCCACACCTCATTTCTCCACTTCTGACTTCTCCAGAGCTGCCTAGCCTGGTACTTAGGGGCCCTTTGCTGCAAGCTCAGGCCAGTGTCAGCCACCAGGAACCCTCACTGTCCAGCTCCATAGTGCAACCAGAAGGAGGTGAGGTTTTGGCATCTTCGAGGGGTATCCTCAGTCGTCCTCCTGTGTCTTGGAGTGATTCCATTCGGCTGAAAAAAGAGGAACTTCTCTGATAATCAAGTGAGGCACACCCTGCACCACTGCATGTGTCCATACCTGATCTGATCAGGAAGCGCAGTAGACAAGTAGTCTGGAATGCTGGTTCAAGTTCTGGGTCAGCTACAGCCTGCTGTGTGGCTCTGAGTCCTTGAGCTTCCCTGAATTCAGTTTCCTTATCTGTCAAATTTCTAAGGCCTTTTAGGTAACACCATGCAGGAGAACACAAAGACAAAGAACCTCATTACTCAGGGTGGGGTGTGTGTGTGTGTAATGAGAATAGAGCTTATAGTATATGCTGAACATTGTGCTGGGTGCAGATGTTCAGTAAAGAAGTGGAGGTAGGTTTTTCTGCTTTGTTTTGCTTACATTTTCGGTCTGTTCAGCTTTTCTCTCTGAGCCATGCCCATGGCCATGTGCTGGGCAGAGGAGCAGAAATGTCTACAAGCTGAGCTGAAAAATGGGGCTGGAGGAAAGGAGATTCTATGAGGGATCCAGAAAGCCACCCAAAGGAAGGGCTGTCTCCATGGAGAGAGGGAGAGAGGCAGACTCATCCTTTTATGTACAGAAACAGGCAGCCCAGCCCTAACCAGGCCTAACTTCAGCATCAAAGTAAGTTACTCTGTGGACTAAAGACCCCTTCTCCCATGGGATCTATGCTGCCACCATTCCTTTACTAGGAACAGAGTTTTTCTTTTTCCAAGGTAGGGACTCAAGAGCAAGTGTCATGAGTAGCAAGCCCCACCCTCATGAACCATGCCTCCTGAATCCCACATTCTCTTAGGGGTGCCTCATGGACCTTCCTGCTCTCAGCCAATGAAACCTGACTCTCACAAGCAGACCAGGAGCAGCAGGGCTCAGCCTCAGCAATGCCTCCCAGGGACTCCAGCGATAACTAAGCCTCAGCAATGCCTCCCAGGGACTCCAGCGATAACTAAGCCTCAGCAATGCCTCCCAGGGACTCCAGCGATAACTAAAGCATCTGTTGAGAACGACGGACTCCACACCCTAGAATGGGAACTACATGCAGGTTCCTATATAACTAACATCGACATGCACTTATACCCTAAACCCTGAACGCTACTCAGCAGGGTCCTGTGAGGCCCCTGCAGTCTCTTCAGTAAGAATTGAATAAGAACTATTAAAAATGCAGCTGCTGAGAGAGTCTCTGTGCCAACTTAGTTTGAATTCTTCTTCTGGGCCCTGTACGTCCTTGTGTGTACCCCATGCTGTCCACACTCCCTGCTCTCTGTGTGAGATTGGCTGTCTAATCCAGGTGGATCAGGAGGTGCTTTGTGGTTTTAGTTGCAAAGAAGCAAAGTGTGGCAAGCAAACAATGATTAAACATGTTTCGATTCATGACTTGTCTTTTGGCGAAATGCAAAAGGCGGGTGTGCATTCTTAATTCAAAGAAAATCTCTTTAAAATCCCCTCATCCCTTGCTGCTCTTCTAAGTAATCTCTCCTAGATATCTTGCACCCCTAAAACTCCCACAGCCCCCATGGTAGCTTTTCTCTCTCTTCCTGCCTTGTCTCTGTCTCCTCACTTCAGACTTTCCTCTTTCTTAGATCTTTATTATGTAGATAAAAACCTCTCCTTAGCATTCTCTCCATGGCATCCCTTACCCGAATTCTCCTCAAGAAAGAGGCAAGGATCTGACACAGCAATCAAAAATGCTCCTCCCTTAGAAGCCCAGGGGCAAGGGAGTTCAGGAATATTCGTACACTGGTGATCTTTGTCCCTGTTACAGTCACTTCCTTGCATCAGGACCCTTGTTACTATTTACAGACTATATTCTATCTCTGCTAATGCAATTGCTCAAAGGGCACTTTAAGAATAATCATTATCCATTGATTTTTTTTTTTTTTGAGGCTTTTATTCCCTCCAATAAGTTCTGCCAAATACTGGCTGCTGATTCTATTTGTTAAACAAGGAAGAGCTTTGTTCCACTTGGTTTTTTTTTCCCCCCGCTTAACCTGAACTTTCTGCCCACTCTTAGCAAAGGGGAGATTATTCTGCCACCCCTTTCGGTGAGATTAGGATTTGAGTTGAAAATGGGTACCCCTTTGGGAAGAAACATGGGTGCAGGGCACTTCCTGTGTCATAGGATTAACAGTTCCCACACCACTCCCAAGGAGGCAGCTTCTCAGGACAGTTCCTCTTTGAGAATTTCATGGTCAGTAAGAATTAGGCTCCCAGGGACCCCAGGGTGGGAATCTTTTGACTGAAGTCACCCCAGTGGGTATAAGATAAACATAAGAGACTTTTCTCAGAGAAGATTTAGAAAGAAATAAAAGAGTAACAGGCTCACATGGACCATGGAGTTCTGGAAAAGGGCCCAGAAAGGGAAGCCGTGGCTAAGAAGATAAACTGCCTGATTGTACAGACCCAGGAGAGGGCATGAAGTCTCTTTGTCCGGTCATGTTTCTCAATAATGATTTTCCACATGCTACAAAATGTGGAAATGCTTCCACACACAGGACTTCATTCTGTGTCTCTTAAGCAGACTGAGTCCTTGGAAGATACTCTGTGTGTGATGTGAGTTCAAGCCTCACGTCTGGCCTCCCTGCCCATCAACTTGGCCCTGGGACATTCCTTGACAATACCCCTTAGTCTAGTTGGCTGGGTCTCCCCACAGTGTGCTCCCATGGTATCTCCTCTTCACCTTTATATCACTCACTGGACTCCAGTGACAACCTCTTTTCATTCTTTGATTTGGGGAAAGGAGGCAGAAAAGGGAAAAATTCAGTAGAGGATGTGTTATCTGGCCCATGACCACCCAGGACAACTGGAGCTCAGTCCTGCCAGGGAACTCCAGGAAATAGGCCTTGAAGGTTTTGTAACTAATGAACAAGGAAGCTGGGAAGTGCCCACTAACTCGCCATCTATCCTTGGTTGAGAGCAGTCCAAGGTTACTAATCCTCTGGTAATTTTGGCGCATTCTGCTCAGGGATGAAATGCGGTTGGGCAGCCAGGAAAAATAAGATTCTCAGGCACAGTAATAGCAGCTCTCATTAAGCAGCCTTCTTGAGGTAGGCACTGGGAGGAGCTGCTAAACACATCTCTCTGTTCAACAGTGATTCTTGGAACAAAGGTCCTAGGTCCCAACGTTGTGTCCAAGATACAGTACTCTCAATAAATGACGAATAAGTGAATGTGTGTGTACAAAATACTAGGCAGGCATGCATTCATGCAAATTGTGTGTATGTGTAGTTCTACTCCTCCACGCAACATCCTGGACAGACAATATACTCGTTGATCAAAGCATTCTTGTTGATGTGAAACTGCCTTTACAAAGATTATGACAGTGAGAGAAATCTAGCATGCTAACTCCATCTTGCTTCTACCCTCACAGGCTAACTATCCTTGCTCATTCCTGGACATAGGTCAGGCTAATCATGAGTGGAATTTAGTTTATAATTTTACTTTAAAGCAAGGATGAGAATAGCCCTTCCCAAAACTAAATCACCTTTATAAAACTAATGAAACACCACAGGTTAGAATTATGAAGGGAACCTGAATTCTGTTAATATATAGGTATAGTTAAATGACAGACTGTTGCAGAAGCCACAAGATTTGTAACTTCTCCTATTACTTCTGCAGAAAAACATCTCTATAATAAAAACTTAAGATTCATCTTTTGAGACTTTTGCATTCTGGCAACTGACTGACCCTATCTAGACTTTTGACTCATAACTCAGCTGGTCCTGTGGCCCCCAACAGAGGCAGATTCTGTGCATAAGAACCATTTTCCATACCCCTATGATTGCATCCCCATCCAATCAACAGCACCCCTTCCCTAGCCCCTCACCAACCAAACTATCCTTGGAAAACCCTAACCCCTGAGCCTCTGGGGAGACTGATTTGAGTGCTAACTATAGTTTTTCCACATGTCTGACCTCCTTTTAATTAAACTCTTTCTTTACTGCAATACCATGGACTCAGTGAACTGTTTCATTTGTGCAGCAGGCAGGAAGTATTCGTCAGGTAATTAGGTAATTACAATGTTGACAAGGGTGTGGTTTGTCCTCCTTCCTTCCTTCCTTTTTTTCTTTCTTTCTTTTAAATTGACAGATAGCATTATGTGTATTTATTGTGTTCAAGAGGATGTTGTAAGGTGTATATGAGTGGCTTTTAATAGCCACTGGAGTGGGAAGCAAAAAGTTCCCTTACTGGCACAAATTTTCATCAAAACTTGAGAACACAACAATTCTGCTTGATCTGCACATGTACTCCAGAATCTAAAGTATAATTAAAAAATGAAAATAAAAAAATAAAAACAAAAAACTTGGGAACAAAGGCATGAGAAAAATCTTCCCATTTACCTCCAACAAAAATGTTTTTAGTATGAGTTCCTTTCTGATGCCAAAAATCTCCTTTCTAGTTCCTTTTCCTTCCCACTCCAAACCCATCTATTGTATGTGGACATGAGGTAGGGTGGGGAGCCTTGGATGTGCCCAGAGTTGCCAGAGGAATGGGAGCAGGAGCTGGGAGATGCAGACCTAGGGGCCAAGCTGCTCACTGGAAAAGGGCACTTCAGTGGCCAGCTTGCTGCTTTGAGAGAGCCAGGAGGACAGGTAGGGAGAAACAATCAAGGAAAACCTGCTCCTTGCTACCTCAGGCAGTTTTTAATTGGTGGTCCAGCTTCTGCTTCTATCTGCATCATTTAGCCTCTGGTGCTAAGAAGAAAAGGGAGCTTAGAAAAAAGCGTCTGGCATAGGAATAATAGTAGAATAGGAGAACGAGGAGAGGGGAAAAGAAACAAGGAGAGGAGAAGGAAGAGGAAGGGGAGAAGGAAGTTTTACATGTTCAGAAGGTTCTTTGGGCAGCCTGCTGGAGGGTGTGGAGCACACCTCCCTCTTTTTTCTCTTTCAGAGGTGGAGAGAATTGTACAGGTGTGTGGTGTGTATGTGTGTGTTTTGATGTGTTTGCATGCATATGCTTGTGTGTTACTGCCATGTGTCTGCAGCTTTGTGAACGTGGAGTTTGAGCAGTTGTATGTTGTCTTGGTCACTTCGTGTGTTGCTGTGTCTATGACTGGGCTCGTATTGGTGTGTGTCTGAGTGCTATGTGTGTATGTATACCCAGGTAAGGATTTTGAGACCTATTTGCTTCCTAAAAAGGAGTAAAATGAATGAGTGAGAAATCTTCAGTTAATATCTTCTCAGCTGCAGAAAGCAGCCCAGAGAGATGTGCCCTATAAATCTGGGCTCTGAGAAAGAAATCACGGCAGCCTTATGGAGATAATAGAAGGAGGGTCAGGCACCTTCCCAAGGTTGCCAACTGAATACTTGCTCCCAAACCAGCCAGGGCAGGTCCTGTTAGCTCTCTACAGGACAATGAGGTGGCCCAGTAATGAGGTTTGAGGCCAGATGTCCTGACACATGGTAAGATAATGAGAGGGACTGAAGGCTGTCTTCTTTCCCCCTGGCACCTTGTGCTGATTAGGACAGGAGAAGCAAGAATATAAAATAAGATTATTTTGTTGTATTTTAATGGTCATTTTGACCATTTTCAATGATAATGATATCCTTATAAATATTATAGCATTCAGAAATGCACAACAAAAAACATGAAATTCTACCATGCCAGTTAACATTCTGACATCTTTTCCTGTATGTTTTATTTGCATATACTAGCATTTTGGATCTGTATTAATCTGCATATATGCACATAACATATCCACATATATTCACCCACATATAGTCACACATATACACATCATTGTTAATTTTTACAAGAACAAGATAATGCAGTATCGTTCTGCAACTTGCTTGCTTCTCTAAACAACATTTCATGGGCATCCGTCCATGTCAATTAACATAAAATTGCATCATCATTGAAATGGTTGCATACTATTACTTTGTATGCATGGGCTTCATTCTGTTTAGTCCTTCGGTGATGGACATTCTAAGTTTTGCAGTTACAGCAAGCATCCTTGTGTGTGTCTTAGCATACCCTCATGTGACTCTTTCAGTAAGAGATCATGGTGATAAGGTTGTCTTCCAATGGGGACCTGCCAGGAAGGGAGGGCTGGAGAACCATAAGCTTCCAATTCCTCTGTTGTCCGTTCTTAGCTTCCCCATTAATGTGCAGGGCAATTTCTTGTTCTCTGCCTCTGGTGCCTTCTCTATACAGAGAGAGAGATGCCAAAAATAAATTCACCTGCCTCCTCAGCACTCTGTTTATTTAACTCTCCTTCTTAAGGATTCTCAGCATATCCATAGGGGTTTAAAAATACATTCCCGAGCAATTCACTTGCAGAGCAGAAGATTAAATGCTATCTCCTACTTTGGGCTTTCCCTGATGTTGCTATGATGTGCTCATGTCCCCGAATGCAAGACCAGCCAGTCTAAGAGCACGATGACCTGCTTAGAGTCCCAGCTACAATGCCTCACAGCTGGGAGACATTAGTCAAGTAATTTGCCTAACCTAAACTTCACTTTCTGAAAAAAAGGATAATAATGACTGCAGTGTTAAATGAAACAAAGTGTTCACAGCAATTAGCACAGTATTTGAGATGTAGCAAGTGCTCACTGAATCTTAGCTACATTATTATTATCATTATTGGCCTACAAATACAGCAATTGTATCTAGTTCAACCTAACTTCACTATAATCTTCTTCATCTCTATAAATGGCATCACCACATACTCAGTTGTTTGATTTAGAAACAGTGAGTTGTAGATGAAGCCCTAGACTTGGATGACAAATATTATTTTGTTTGTTTATAATATTTACTTCTTTTCCTGCTCAGTGTATGCTTGTAAAATTTCTAATATTACAGAAATGTGTGACTTGGAATGTGTGAAATTCCTCATAATCCTCTGGCCAAGATAATCACTATTTGCCAAAGTATATTCTCTATTTCTTTGTTTGCCAGTTTATTGACTGTCTCTCTCCTCCATTAAACCAAAGCACAGGGGTGATAAAAAATTATTTTCTCTCTGAATATCCGGCATCAAGCCTCACAGGCTAGCATGTGGCAGGAAAGTAGTAAATGCTTTTTTTGAATGAATAAGGTAGTAATTATTATTACTAACTTAGGTGAAGGCTCTGGTAAACCTTGGGATAGGACCAGACATGACTATGTTCACTGCAGCTGGACAGGGCAGGCCGGGAGAGGATGGAATTAGAAACTAGTTGGACCTGAAGGGGAGAGGGTTAATCTAGCAGACAGAAAAAATCATCCTGAAATCTGGAGCCCAGGCAGTCCTATGACACTGTCAGGATGTGGGCAGTATATTCAGTGAACTAGAGATCGTAACAGCCATGTGCGGCCCAGCAATGGGAAATCCAGAAGTAGGCTTAGCTCCAAAATCCAAGCGATTGGGAAGTCCAACTCTTGGGGACTTGTTGCAGGTGTTTGGGAGTACAAGCTGTAGTCCAGCAGCACCCATCAGGTTTGGTGAATACCTGGTAGGAGCCCAGAGAACCTGGGGGCAAGGGCAGGATCCTGAGACACAGATTAAGGCACAAAGAATAAGGCAGGAAAAACCTCTGGAAGTCACTAGCTCTGGGGCTTTGCACAGAAGGTAGACTTGGGAAGGTCATTAAGGAGGCAGGATCTCAGGGTCACCAGGCTAGATCCAGGTGGCAGTAAAACATGTCTTTCTTTCTTTTTTTTTTTCTTTTTTCCTTCTTTTTTTTTTTTTTTTGAGATAGAGTCTTTCTCTATTACCCAGGCTGGACTGCAGTGGTGCAATCTCGACTCATTGCAACCTCTGCCTCCTGGGTTCAAGCAACTCTCCTGTCTCAGCCTCCAGAGTAGCTGGGAATACAGGCACGTGCCATCACGCCTGGCTAGTTTTTTTGTACTTTTTGTAGAGATGGGGTTCCCTATATTGGCCAAGCTGGTCTTGAACTCCTGATCTCATGATCCACCTGCCTCAGCCTCCCAAAGTGCAGGGATTACAGGTGTGAACCATGCCACCTGGCCATACCTTTCTTAAAAGCCTGGTTGTGTCAGACCTTGAGGATAGGGATAGAAATGCCACCAATCCTTTCCTGCCTTAGAATAGGACAGACCGAGAGGCTATTAAATGGTGGAGGCATGGATGCGGCTGTTGCTACAGAAGATGAGATCTGGGTGTGTGCTGTGGGCACAATCCCTGTGTATAGGAAGGAGGCAATGCACACCTGTTTTTTGCTGGACATAATGGCTTATGCTAATTGCAGATATGACAGGCATAGGCTGCCTGAAATGCAGTGGGTGAGCACATGAACTGAGAGGCACTGGGGACATCAACTCCAGCAATCCATCCACCCAACAGGAACAGGCTCTCTGTGGCTTGTTTGGAGCACCCAGACTTGTGGCAGGGACTGGGAGTAGGTCAATGCTGTGATGTTTATTTTCAAACCAGTCCTTCCTTGCTAACCCTGGCCTTTCTATGTCCTGGAGTCCATTCATGATCTGCCCTCTACATTGTGTCCAGATGTCAGGGCTGTCCAAAGCAGCAGGTGTCCTGGTCCTTGTTGCACCCCACAGGTGAGGAATGGCTCACACAAGAGCCATTTCTGATCCTTGCACAGGTCAGGAGTGCTGTGACAAGTCCCTGAGCTTTATGAGCATTGGGTTGATGTAATCCAGTGAGAATTAGGGTAACACTCTCTCAGATGACTCCCTGGAGACTGGACCCTCACCAGTCCTTGGAGAAGAAAGGCAACACTGAGGCAAAATCATGTTGCCTTCACTCAGCTTGATGTTTCTAGGGGAGGAAGCTTTGTGCTGGTACCCACACAGGAGAAGCCAGCATGGAGCAGAAGTAAGCAAAGGGGCTCCTGTGTCTTCTTCTTCAACTGGGCTGTAATCCATGGCTTTCTGCTCAAGTTATTGAACCTCCTAGAGCCCCATCTATAGTTGAAGATTAAATTAGAGCATGTACAGAGAACTCTTGGCACAGTGTCATCTACAAGTAGAAAGCAAATGCAACATAAATGGCAGTCTTTATTATTATTGCTGGCATTGTTGTTTTAAGGTTAGAGACGAGCCTGGTCAAGAAGAGTTGGAAAAGGGGCAGAGGGAGTTTTAAAGGGTGGACCTGGTTAGGTACACTGGCTCACATCTGTAATCTCAGCACCTTGGGAGCCTGAGGCGGAAGGATCACTTGAGGCCAGGAGTTTGAGACCAGCATGGGTGACGTGGCAAGACCCCATCTCTACCAATAAGTAAATAAATAAATAAAAATTGAAGAGTCCATCAAACAGTCCATAGTTCACTGGGAAAAGCAGCTTCCAGGTCCTAAGGGCTCATGATCAAGGGTTGGGGTAGGGGTAGAGCATGGTCTTCTGAGTGGTCTACATTACAAAATATACGACTAGAGACACTGTCCCAACACTGGGCAGTCCTGAGTGCTAGGGCATGCAGTGCTTTCGCATCCCCCAGCTCCACATTTAATCTGCACCGTGATGGAGAATTTGTGTTACTTTATCAACAACAACAATCTTAAGCATTATTACATTGTTGTTCTGATGTATCATATTATTATTGCAGGTAAATTATTTTATTAATGTAAGATATCCTTAAATGTAATGAATCTATCACTTCCCAGGTTCCACATACTAGGCAAGGGCTTCCATGCATTATATCATTTGATCATCACAAAACCCTCTGTGGTAAATATTATCATCTTCCAGATGAGAAAACTGAGACTCAGAGAGGTTAGTTGATTTTCCCTGGTCACACAGCTAATAACTGGCAGAAACAGGAATTGAACCTAGTTCTGTTCCTCAAGCCCACACTTTTACTTTCTGCCATGCAGCCTCCTTTTCCCCAAGGCCTGTGTAGTCAGTCCTGCTTTGAACCAATAATACAACCCCTTTTGGATTCTTGCCCATTCTTACATCAGAGAATCTCAGACTTGAAAGAGACCTTAAGGTCATCTTATCCTACACCATCCCCTCTTATCTTGTTTATCAAATATTTGAAAATGGTGATCAAGTCCCCAACAGACAACAGCCTTCTTTATTTGCATATTAACAAAGGGCCCTCCCAGGGGAACAGATTCCACTCTGGAAGGAGATTTTTAGGTGCTCCAGAGTTCACCTGCCTTTTAGGACTCTCAGACTTTGACTCCCCTTTCCCCTTCATTTCCTTCCATCTATGGATGCTATACCACCCCCAATGCTTTTAACTTCTGTCTTTGTCCTGTCTGTCAATGTGCCAGGCATTATGCTAAGCACCCTGTGGGCATGATCACATTCCATCTACCCAGCAGCATTTTGCAGTGAATACTATTCTTTTCCCCATTTTGTGGATAAGGAAACCAAGATACAAAAAAAGTCACAGAACCAGCAGACATCAAACATGGGTGGGTCTCTCTCCAAAGCCCAGGATGTCATCATGGAACTGCAGTCTCTCCATTTACTTTTGAGGTCAGTCACTTTCTCTGTTTATCCTTAGTATAGCTGAGATGGCTGGTATCAAAAAGAAACTCTCCCTAAAAACAAACAAACAAAAAACACTAAAAGCAGCAAGCCACGCTCAAGACTGAAGGGGAGCACAAAGGAAATAACTGCAGAAAACACCAGCCACATAAAGATAGAGTCTCAAAGTACAGATTTCTGAAGCTCCAATAATTACTTCCCTTAGCCTAAGGGGCTGGCATTGTATGCTGCCTGGCTTCGGGGCCTCTGACTCCCTCCTGCCACCATGTGGCAGTGTCCTCTTGGGCCCCATCCACAGAAATTGGACAATCTTCCACCTGCTCCTTACCCAGGTTTGTTCTCCAACTTTACTCCAATCCAAGAGTCATATTTTATCCATACTTTCTTACTTAGTCACTCAGCAAACACTAATTTGCAGATAAGAATTTAAAGAATGGTCTCACCCTTTCAGTGAGATAGAACTTTGCATGTCAGTCCTTAATTTTATACTTTTGTATATAGTGCCTACTCAGTACCAGACCAGATCCGAACTTAAGAAATGATGATGCTAGTTATGATGATGATGATAACTAATGCTTACTGAGCATCCACCATGGGCCAGGCAGTGCAGCCAAACACTACATGAATTTTCACTGTTGATTCTTACAATAACCCAGTAAGGGAGACTCTGTTATCTTTTCCATATTACAGAGGCAATAAAAGGCTCAGAAGGTTAAGAAGATTGTTAAGGTCACACAGCAGGGAGTGTCAGAGCTAACATTTGGAACCCTTGACCTTGAACACTGCACTGTAGTGTTTCATAGCATGCTTGTCATAGAGAACTAAGTGGCATGGTTCTAAAGGGGACGTCTGAGCACTAGGGGGTACAAGTCAGACATCTCCATGGGGCACACACAAGTGAAAGGTCCTTTCCTTTCTCTGGGGAGGACAGGGAAGAAGGGCAGGGAAAGGGTCAGGAAAGGCTTTATGGAGTTGGCATATGCAGACTGGTTAGTGAAAGCTGCATAGGTGGTCACTGCATAGACAGAAGTAGAGGGGCACTCAGGCAAAAGGAATCATGTAAACCAGGACCTGGAGAAGTAGCATAGCCTGGCTTTTTCAGGAACTGTCAGTATGTGGCCAACTTATATGAGATGGAGAAGGAAGGAACTGATGGGTGAAGAGGCTGAAGATATTGCAGGAATGAGATCCCAAAGTTCCCACAGATGATCGGGAGCCACAGAGGAATTGAGGGTAGGGAAGAAAAGAGATCAGATACAAATTGTAGAAATATCTTTGGAGCACCTGTGCGAAAGGTAGAGGGTTGGGGAATGGTGGACCTAGGGAGACCTGGTCTCAAAAAGGGCTTAACAGTCACATGTAACCTGAGTTTGACCTTCAGTGAATAAATATCAAGAGGTATCCCCAAGGCTTGAACAAGTCACTTCCTCATGTTCCTGAGCCTCATGGTACTGCAGCTGAGAAACAAAATCTCTCCCGGGATTTCCACTGGTGTCATCATCCTTAGCTCTTCAGCCTTATGGGGTCACAGCTTATCTCCCTGGATACTACCGAAGGCCAGAGTTTCTGACAGAACTGGGTTTGCTACCTTGGAAGTTTGCCTAGGGCCACTGAGCAGCACCTCTATCACTTTTCTATTTTTTTTTATTGCATTTTAGGCTTTGGGGTACATGTGAAGAACATGCAAGATTGTTGCATAGGTACACACGTGTCAGTGTGATTTGCTGCCTTCCTCCCCTTCACCTATATCTGGCATTTCTCCCCATGCTCTCTCTCCCCAACTCCCCACCCCCCACTGTCCCTCCCCTATTTCCCCCCGACAGACCCCAGTGTG
>PVKP010028549.1:0-29993 GCA_004027715.1 Plecturocebus donacophilus
CCATTTAAATAAGAAGTAAGGATTGCTTTTTACAACCCTGAGAATGTCATTAGTGTCAGTGAAGTGATACCTTTATTATCTGAGTCATAATTCTTGGTACCATTTATCATGATAGACCAATATTTACTTAAGATTCCACCAATCTCTTTCTAGCTGTGACTCCACAAATGTGATTTTGGATTCTAAGTCACTTAATTTTTGATGAGGAGGTGACATTCCAGTAATGTCATCATGGCTACATTTCTTCATTCGAAACTTAGGTTTGTGTGTAGGTATTAACAATATTTGATGTCCTATAAATAATTTTAAATCTGGATTTTCTTTACTAATCTCTCTAAGGAAACAAAATAATTTTCAAAAATGAAAATTATTCAAAATAATTTTCAAAAGTCATTTTCAAACTTATGCTGAGTGAGATTGTTGAGTGAGATTAAAGCAGTTTGCCATACACATCATCTTCATGAGGTTGAAAATTCTTGCCAGACTTAATTTCTTGATTTTGTTATCCTTCAATCAGTTGTTTGGTCGGGGCGGTGGGGCGGTGGGGAGGCGGAATATGATTAACTTCTGAATGTTCATCACATCCTCCTTTCCCCCAGGTACTAATGGAAATTCTTCATTGGCCTGGCCCCTTTTTCCTGATCCTTTTGAAGCCCACATGGAAGAGGCTAAACTGATTTATGTAATAAAAGGCTGGGGCAGAAGGAAAAGAAGCCTTATGTTTGGGTTGCCGGAGAGAGTCTAGGGTTTGCTTTAGACATGATTTTCAAGCAGGAACATATGGGAATGAAAGAGGATTTCGAGAAGTTTTTAATTCAGGTTATGCTCGAATCGCTTTAATCTTTTTTGAGAGGAGTCAATAAAGAATGAAATTTCTTACCACTGGCTGTTAAATAATGTGTCTGTAAATTTGACTTAGCCACGAGCATGGAGCCTTCAAAATTGTCCTGCACCTCACCACTCCACCACTATCTATTATAAATCTTTATTCATTGATCTAGCTTTGAAATCACGATAGGGTTTTCTATGAGTTATGCTGGTCATGAAATGAACAGTTTTGTTTTAGAAAAATCAGTTTGTTTGGAAAAACAAATTTGACATTATCTATGTCAATGTACTTCAGCAAAAGACTACCAGGAATATACCTGTTGTTAAATAAATAAAATTTATTTCTCATTGCAGCCAAGGGGAACATACACCATGGGGGTACTGGGGCATCTCAGTAAAAAGGTGGTAGAATCTACAGTGGAATTTGCACCTTAATGGAGTAATTTGGGGAGAGTCTAAGAAAGTGGGGAGAATTGGGTATTTCAGTAAACCTTATCCACATGGTGGGGAGAAACAGAAGTTATTCATTTTGATCCAAAGAGAGCACACTTGGTATTTTGTAGGTGACATGATGACCTTGTTTTTGTCTGTGCTTAGACAAAACTAAGAAATTATGAAGTGACCTTGCTTGGTCCCTTTTTATCACGGCTTCAGGGTAACCTTGTCTGAGATTGAACTTCTGTGAGATTATTTAGGAGATTATTTACCCAGGAGAAAATGGGCACTAGTTGTGAGTGCCAGGACAGCTTCTAAATGTCAGAGGCAGCTTTTTGTTGTTGTTAATTTCTCCACTCCTCTTTTGGCCAAGAACAGATGAAATCACAGTATAAGACTTTGACCTATGATATCCAGATTTTCACCATTGCCAAGTTTTGTCAATTAACATTAGAACAGTGCTCACTGAACATAATCTAGTGACCCAGGATTAATCTTTCATTCTGCTGTGGGATGAGATGCTGGCCTGTTGAAGAGACAATGTCTGTATAGTAGCATTTGAGGCTCTGCAGCAGATATATTGGTTAAATGTAGCATAGTTAATTTTAGAAACAAAATATTATTAGTCTTTGTAATAGATCTTGAAACTAAGCCCTATGTGATGATAGAAAGGCAAGAAAACATGTCCCAGAATCTAGCTGGGCCTGTTTTAGAGAGCCAGGTGATTTTTTTTTTTTTTTTTAAAGGAAGCTCTGTGATAGACTGTTCTGTTTGTTCTGTAGTATTTATATAGGTGGAATAATAGTATTTGTTATAGTACAAATTCCCCATCGGCCAGGTAAGAGAAAAATCAAGGACTATGACGGTCCTTGACAATTATGGTTAATTGATTTAGACGAGAGAGTTGGGCTTTCAGAGCAGAATTGGTGTAGCCTTGTGTCTTCTGATAAAATCACAGATAAGTTCTGGGTCACTTTTCATGATTGTATTATACCTACTGTGGGAACTGTAGCTATAGAGTCCAGATGAAGTGTGAATTTGTTACCCTTCTTGGAAGTTTTTTCAAATAACCTGTGCTTGCTGTATTTTGAAAGCTTCTGGTATTTATCTTTAAGGAAACATGATTTCCTGGAGGGATGGTAGTTTGAAATATCTGAAAATCTTTAACAATAACTGCAAAATAGACAGGCTGCATTATATGCGGTAGTCAGATATAAGGAGTAATATCTTAGTGGAGCGTAGATTGTGTGGGGAGTATAAGTATTATTTATTACAAGAGACTGGTACCAGTTTTGTGACCCTTGAGTTGGATAAATCCTATAGTGAGGTTAAACAGTTCCTGCAAGGTAGGATGAAATGTCTCTGAAGAAAACAAATTGACTATTGCAGTCAGAATAGCCCCCTATTTGTGCTCATTCTTGATTGACTAGGTCTTGCTGATAGGATTGTGTAGGTGTCAGCAAAAGCAATTTGTCAATGTGAGTTCAAGGTCTATTATTTGCAAGACTGAAAATTGGGATTGATGATATCGGGGAAATTTATATACTAGAAAGGCCCTATTAAAGAGAATTTGCCTTCTGGAGTATGTAAAGCGTTAGTTATCAAATTTTGTCAGGAGTGTCAGGTAAAAGGTGACAGATCCAGCACCTATTAGATTCAGTGGTTAACGATGGTCAAGAAAAAATGTATAAGAGAGTTTTATTTTTCCTTAAGTGGTAGGAGACCATTAGGGGTCAGAAATAAGTGGATGAAAATAAGGAAAATTCTGCTAGTGTTTTAGAGTGCACCAACATAGAGCAATAGGCTGGGAAAGGTGTTGAGGAATCAGAAGTTAATCTTGTTCCACCTTGGGCAGAAGGTGTTTAATTTTGAGGTTTGCTACTTGCTCTAGTTATCCTGGCAAAAGCCATCCACCTGAAATCAGTGTCCTCTGGGAGATTCCTGAGAATCCTCAGTTTATGATTTCCAGATGGAATGGATGTGAAGTAGTCAAGAGAAAAGTATGTGTCTTTTTTGAGCTGGGAAACATGAATGTCAGGAGCAATATTTTGGGGTTTTACTCCTGTGTCAATTGTTAATGTTCCATGATAAGGTTCCCTTCATCAAGACTCAAAGGCAGTTTTTCGGTAGTGTCTTTTTTGGGACACTAAATCTCCAAATTGTAGATCACACAGAGACTTTACTTGGGTAGTTAGGAAAGGTAGTTCATACCTGTTGCTTATAGAGTTGAATGTGTTGTATGACTCCCTTGTAGTAATTAATCATATTTAATTGTGATTTGGTAGAATTTAACTTTGGGGCTGAAATATCTACATTTCTTGAGGTAGCCTGTTATTAATTAATAGGAGTAGAATCTGTCGGTTATGAAGAGGTTGATCTTATAAATATTAAAAGTAATGGTAATGCTTTAGGACATGGGGGTTCAAGGATTTCTAAGAGCTTTGCTAATTTTGTTTTTTAATTCCATTAGTTCTTCTTTCATTCCCCCACCGAAGAGTATAAATGATCAGGAGAGTAAAGTTTCTGGAAAAAAAGGCAAATCTTTACTGAGCTTCTTAATAAAAGTACTAGTAAGACAAGTGTCTCTGTCACAAAAGAAATAAATGGGAATTCCTTAGGGTAGAAAAACAAAATCAAGTATTTTTTATTTCTGCAGTAAGGGTTTATAGCTTTCTAGCAAGGAAAGGCTTAAACCTATACTGAGAATAAGCACACAATAGCCATACATAAACACATACTAGTCATTCTGACCAACAGAGGCTAGGCTGTTATTAAAAATATTTGTTTACTTTCTTACAAATCTTTTTTAATGTCTAGCAGATGGATATCAGGTAGGTAGCTTAGGTGACTTATAATTTCCTGGGATAATGGACTACATTATTTGGATAAATCTTTCCTCTGAATGCAGGAGAAAAGATTTAAAAACATCTTCTTAAAAACATCAAAGAGATTAGAAAGTAGTGAGAAATTACAAGGCTAAAATTGAAGGGGAAATTGGAAAAGGGGAAGAGAGGAAAGATGGCAACTACTTTTTCCTTGAGGGCACTTACAATACGGAGCAATTTGAACTTGTGTTTTGATAGCTTCATGGCCAAGCAAGACAATTCAAAACCCAGGGCTTGCGTGAAGATGGGATGTGTAAGGAAAGACTTCCTCATCAAAAACGAGGACGAATGAGTGAATCCCAAGCAAACAAGCTCTTATGTATGTCTCTTTCATCTGGATGGTTAAGGGAATCTGGAGCTATGGACTTGTTTAAGGTCATCCTAGATTACTGGTACCTCAGGTAACTGGAAGAGGCAAACACACTCATCTCTGGAACAAAGTATCTGTATCTTTGACTTTCAATTATTTCTGCAAATTATTTTTCAAGTAAATGGTCACTACACAATGAAAAATAGCAACTAATGAAAAATCCAGAGCTTGTGAGTGAAAACCATCAAAACCCACATAGAAACACAGCCACAAAGATTTCATAGGTTAGAATTATCAACACACATTATCTAGCAATTTTATTTTTTAATCTAGCAATTTTTATTTTTAATCTAGCAATTACGGTTATCATGTTTTAAAAAAATAAAACACATCTAAATACCCATGAATAGACTAGAAAAGTAAAAAAACATGACAGCAGATTTGGATGAGAAATATAATTTTAGAAATAAATGTAACAAGCAAAATTATAACCCCCATAGAAATAATCTACAATACAACATGGAGGAAAATAAAAGAAAAAATATATATATTTTTTTGAGATGGAGTCTTGCTCTGTCTCCAGGCTGGAGTACAGTGGCACAATCTCAGCTCACTGCAACCTTTGCCTCCCAGGCTGGGGTGATTCTCCTGCCTCAGCCTCCCGAGTAGCTGGGACTACAGGCACAGGCCACCATGCCCAGCTATTTTTTGTATATTTTAGTAGAGATGGGGTTTTACCATGTTGGCCAGGATGGTCTCGATCTCCTGACCTTGTGATCTGCCAGCCTTGGCCTCCCAAAATGCTGGGATTACAGGCACAAGCCACTGTGCCTGACCAAGAAAAATAAATTCTAATGAGAGATTAAAGGTATATGTTTTGTATCTTTTTGAGTTTCAGAAGGAAATGTAAGAGAATGAGTTCCACACCTAGACATGTCATAAATATATCTTTAGAAAATCAAAAAGGGAAAAAAGATAATCTTCAAAGGGCCAATAGAGAGTGGTAGCTAACTTCCAAACATCAACAATGAAAATCAAAAGAATGTTATCATATAAAGTGGTACAATCTCAGCTCACTGTAACCTCTGCCTTCCGGTTTAAAGCAATTCTCCTGTCTCGGCCTCCTGGGTAGCTGGGATTACAGGCACCTGTCCCAGGTAATTTTTGTATTTTCAGTAGAGACGGGGTTTCACCATGTTGGTCAGGCTGTTCTCAAACTCCTGACCCCGTGATCCATCCGCTTGGGCCTCCCAAAGTGCTGGGATTACAGGCGTGAGGCACTGCGCCCCACCTTGTATATATGTTTTTTAAATGAAATCATTTTAAACAAATGAAAGAGTTTTCTATAAATGGACTCTCACTAAAATATCACAGACTGGGCACAGTGGCTCACTCCTGTAATTCCAACACTTTGGGGAACCGAGGTGAGAGGATCGCTTGAGCCCAGGAGACCAGCCTGAGTAACATAGTGAGACCTATCTCTATTTAAACAAAGAGTTACAGATGGTACATTTCATTCCGGATAAAACTGATGCTCTATGGAAGATTTGAGATGTGATAATAAATGAAGAATTAAAAAGAGAACAAAAATAATTGTGGACTGTAATAATAATAATGAATTGTAATACATACCATAATAATGTATAAGTGGGAAGGGGATAAGTTGAATTGAAAAGTTTTCTTTAAGGTTCTTATATTTTGGAGAAAATGAAGGTGCTAACTGTAGACATTGATATGTTAATGTAACTTTGGGCAATAAACGAATAAGAGAAAACAACGTATGATTTCTAAACTACCAGAGAGAAACATCAGAGCGATTAAAAAATAGATTTATTCAAAAGAAGTCAAGAAAGATCCCTTCCACGAACACTCTCGTGGAAGCCATCTTTCTCTTTCTGGATTTCCCCTCTGGAGTCCCCTTCCACACTCTCTTGTGGAAACCTGTCTTCCCCTCCTAAACTCCATCTCTCTATTCCTTTCCACTCAGTGTGGAAGCTGCTTTCCTCTCCTGGATTCCATCTTTCTGGATTCTCTCACTCAGCATGAGAGTTAGCTGTTTCTTTCTCTCTCCTCCTGTTTTTTTTCTCTCTCTCTCTAAATAAATCACTTTCTACAAACAAACAAACAAACAAACAAAGAAGTCAAGAAAGAAAAGGATAAAAATAAGTAAGACAAGATGTATTGGTTACATATTGCTACATAACAACTTACCCCAATTTAGCAGCCGAAAACTACAGACTGGATACAAAAGCAGACTGGATACTATAGTTTGTCTACAAAACTGGTATGTGGATGAGGATGAATAAGAACCTGTACATTAGTTTCAGTTAAAATGAAGATGCGTGTGCTTCTATAAGACTGTATTATGCTCCATTCCCCTCATTAGCATATGTCATGAGCACTTTTTATGTCAATAAATATGCTCAAAACTAAGATTCTCATAACTCCATGACTGCCTTGTCAAGTATGTTGCATCAAATGAAAATAATGTAATTTATATAATTGTCGTTTTATTATTGAGCATACAGATATTTATCTGCTCTTCACAATGGTGAGCATAAACATTCTTGAATATGACATTTTAGTGAATGTTTAGGATACATTTCATGCTGGTTGTGAGCAACAGAGAACCAAAATAACAGCAGTGGCATAATAATATGCTTTTTATTTCATTGTAACACAAACTTCTACATTTAAACAACCTATAGTCCCATGAGTGGCCTTGCATCTTCTGTGATTGTCTGGGAGCCAGTTTTCTCATCTAACACTAATAGGGTGAGGATCTCATCTTCACAATCCAGGATGTAGCCTAACCATCCATTTACATTCCAAGTGGCACAAAACGGGAGAAAACATCTACTGCAGCTGACTTTTAATGATATTTCTTGGGAGCTTATACATAATATTTTCAGTTATATTTCATTGGCTAGAATTTAATCAGTTTACGTCTGCCTGATTAAAAGTCAGGATTTAATCACCTAAAAATGAAAGAGACCGTGGATATTAGGGGGAAATCAGCGAGTTCAGCTGTGGGTTCTCAGCAGTGGAATTCCTGAGTCAAGCTATAATTTTGCCATTTGAAGCCCTGTTATACGAGGACTCATTGCTGCCAGAATGTCTCTACTGCTTAATCCTCCTTAAGCTGTGCACGAGGGAGTCTGCCTAATCATGTCCTTGCCAACACCCAATACTGTAATCCAAAGTCAATCTCTGCCAGTTTGATAGGAGGGAAAAATATTCCACTTATATTTGCATTACTCTAACAATAAAAGGAGCTAAAGTTTTTCATGTATTTGCTGGTCATTTGTATGTTTTTGTATGAACATCCTATGCCCTTTTTCTACATTTAAATTAATATTTAGCTAGCTATAGCGTACAGTTTGAATGTGTCAGGAGGAAATTTTTCTTTACAGTAATTAGGATTTTTTTAAAAATCCTACTTTTATAGGAAACCTTTTTATGGAAAAAACAACCATTGAAAAGTACCTAAATAGCAAATTTTTATTTAGTTTTCTTATGACTGAGAAAACTCAGACTCAAATATAGCTTTGTCTGACGTCACAGGCAAACCAGGAAGATGCGAAAATACCATCAAGCACAATTAACTGTGAGTTTTCTTAATTCTTTGGAAAGAGTTAAATCACTGACAATTTTAGCCCTTTCAAAAACAGGCTCTTCTCTGAATCAGATTGATCATTTGATGATTGTGGTTCACTTCAGTGTATGAGAAAAGTCACCCTATGAGTAGGGACAAGCACTTGAATCGCCTTCACAGTGGTGACAAAAGGAAATGCCATCATCAAAACAAGACTGCAAAGATGCTAGTAATTATTGCTAGTTCCTGCATTTAAGTTTCCCAATATCCAGATTATCCTAATGAAATTTTCCAGTTGAACCTGGTATAAACATGCTTTTAAAATATGCGTTTTTATCGAATAGTCAAGCCGATTGTCCTATTTTCATAAACAGTGTTGATGCTTTACTTCCAGAGATCTGAGCACACCCCCCTTTACTGCCTCAGCACAGGCAGCCTTGGCAGACACTATCCACTTCCAAGTGGTGATAGTGAGGACGTGGAGCTCACCACCGTAAGTGGGTCGTGTTGGTGGTTCTCATGCAAGATCCCTTGCAGAGTGGTTGAGGATAAAAATTCCCACCTATTTCCTGCAGCTGTGGACAGCAATCACCACTCCATGCCAAAGTTGACATTTCTAGTGAGTGTATATGTAATTTAGAAAAAAGTTTCCGTAAGTGAGTGAATTATCTTAACCAGCGGACCTGTAACACACAGCTCACCCTGTGTGAGCTGGGTTTATGGAGCCCTGCTTGCCGTCACCACCATGATACCATTTCATAAGGCAATTCTAAGACACCTGCCGTTAGTAGCTGTTATCCATATCTGCAGATGTTTTCTTAGTAATAGCTCCTTAATGGGTGGAAATGGTAGGGTAAGTCTCAACTGTTGATTTGATAGTGAAATTAATTCATAATTTAGCTATTTTCAAAGAAATGAAGAAAAGCCCTTATTTTTAAGGAATAACATTTCCTCTTTCAAATTTGCCTTTCAAATCTCCTTCCTACTATTTGAGTTGATGATAAATCATAATTAATGTCCTTAGGATTTTTCCATGTGGATAAATACCAGTGATTGGCAATTTCAGCCTCTGCATACATGCTCCTGTTAAAATGAGGAAGACATAAAACTACTACTCAATTAAGTTTTCCTTGCCAAAAAAACACAAACAAGCAAACCAAATGACACACATGACAAAGCAACCACAAAAACTCGGAGACACATTCTGGGTAAAATTTGTTTTAATATTTCAACTTTTCAGAGGTGAACAAGTATTTGGTTATCATGCTAGTTCAAATTTGTGTAACTTTCATATAACCTTATCTAGCCTATTGACTTTGAAAGTTGGAAAATTGAAGCACTTCTCTCTCTGTCACTTTTAAAGAGTGAAGCCATGTCCCAGTTGATCCACAGAGGAGGATTTGCCAAAAATATGTCTCCAATTGCTACTGACTTTTCTTGCCATCCTAGCAAAATGGTTTAATTGTGCAGTTTCTTAGATGTGGCATCTTACGGGAGAGAGATAACTGCAAACTTAAAACTGTTGCAATCTATTAAATGAATACAATTAAATCATGTTAAATGCACTGGCTTATGATCATTATCTTTTATATTCTCAGGATACCTCCAAGTACTTCAAAGGTTTCTGGCCACTGATAACCAACAAATGGCCAAAAGTAGTGAAAGAGACTTCAGATATCATTGTGGAGAGGCTGAACTATCCAGAAAACTTTGCAAAGCTGACAGTCAATTTCAAGTAAGTAGACTGGTTTCTGTGTGAGAGGGTCTATGCCAAAATGGTCTAGTGTTTACTTGAGTTTTACAGCATTAACATCCTTCCCTTAAGTAGGTCTTGTGTCTACTTACCTGGAAAGGAAGAAAGATTTTGAACAATTTGATTCTTTTTGGATATTGTTTATGTTACATATTTTTTATATCATATAAGAAGGGGGACTAGTATCACTGCAGATGTTTTAAAATATGATGAGAGTGGATATTAGAGGAAAAAACTGTGGGAACAACATCTTAATAACAGTGAGGTAGAGTTGCACAGAGGATAAAAATGGTGAGTGTCGCCACTGGGATTTTTAGGCAGCCAAGGGGCACCCCAAAAGCATTTATTCCTGGAGAAGGGGGATTAACCAAAGAGGGACGCTGAAAAGAAAACATGCTATTTCCATGAAACCAAATCGTGTTGATGTCGTCCACAGGATTTGGACTACTAAGACACGATATGGCACTGGAGTCCTTCAAGAACCAAACAAAAGTAGATT
Organism: Plecturocebus donacophilus; assembly: GCA_004027715.1. Classification (NCBI taxonomy): domain Eukaryota; kingdom Metazoa; phylum Chordata; class Mammalia; order Primates; family Pitheciidae; genus Plecturocebus; species Plecturocebus donacophilus. Next base: position 10,306 of record PVKP010028549.1, read on the forward strand.
TAGATTCCCCCTCATGCTGTTGACTAAGGAAGTCTATGTTGTTCTAATATCTAGCGTAAGAATTTCCATGGTAATGGTGGAAGCTCTGTTTTTCCAAAGTAGGAGAGTTCCTTGCAACTGAATTTGGCAAAATAAGATAACCTAAAAATGACACATGAAAAATGATGTTGTTTATCTTTACTTTGAAGAATGGAAGAAAATATGCCTTGGGAGACAGGCATCCACAGGCATTACACAGTTTTACTGTAGTGGTACTTAGGTTAGAGCAAAGAAAAGAGGTGGTAGCCTCAGGATTAACAATATATAAAGCCAAATATCAATGAAGGATGAGGCGAAGCTCTGGAACAGTCAGAAGACCTGCCAGGAGGAATCACAGTCTTGCCTGGATGTCTCGTAATAGCTATGCTTACCTTTCTCAGCTCTCAGTACTATAATTAAATTCTGATGATGATAAAATTTACCAGCAGGGGGTGCCATCTCCTCAAGTTTCCTTTCTTGAACAATAAAGATCATTCTCAAAGGTTTTAATGTCTTTGCAGACAAGCCTAAGCTAATTGTAAGTTCATCAAATAATTGAGGTCTCTCAGTCATGGCATTGTCTAGATTGGGTATGATCCAGATGAGATGGGAGCACAACTGTCATCTTCACCTCGCTTAGGCAACTGGCTACTATATATCCACCTTTGGCCACAAGGTGACAGGAGGAGACTGTGCAAATGGGTTAATAAGACACGTTCCCGGAGGCCGAGGTGGGCAGATTGCCTGAGGTCAGGAGTTTGAGACCAGTCTGGCTAACTTGGTGAAACCCCACCTCTACGAAAAAATAGAGAAAAATTAGCCGGGGGTGGTGGCGTGCACCTGTAATCCCAGCTACTTGGGAGGCTGAGGCAGGAGAATTGCTTGAACCAGAAAGGCGGAGGTTGTAGTGAGCCAGGATCTTGCCACCGCACTCCAGTCTGGGCGACAAAGCGAGATTTCGTCTCAAACAAACAAACAAAAATCCCAAAACAAAAAACACCTTTCATGAGAAACTGTCTCAACCTACACTGTCTGCCAATGGAAAGTTAAGGCATGTGTTGCCTTTAAGTCAACATCATTTAGATTTTTGTTCATAGATTTTGAATGCTACGTGGGGAAGATCTGCAAACTTTCACTCACAAATCATATTTTATATTTAGAATTAAGTTGAGGCCTGCTATCGCATATTTTAATATTCAGTTAACTTTCCCTCCAATAATATTTTCGAGCTTTTCAGTTTGCTTCATGTTCCCGTTCATGTTCTTCAAGATCTCAGCCATCCCCTGTAGGGATCTCCTGGGACACTCAGCCAGTTTTCTCCAGGCTAGCAGAGGCAACAGTCCCTGCGTGAGCTGAGATTTGCAGGGGAGATGCCATCTGCTGTGGCCTTGAAGTTTGCGTGATGTGACTGCTCACACTAGGGACATGGCTGCCATGACTTCATTTGCTCGTGACCCTGCTGGCTTAGCTGATTCTCCTCCCCAAAGCTCTGTGAGCGGTTGGCTGTGACCCCCGCGGTCGGTTGTGGCGAAACAGGAGAGGCCAGAACTCTTGGGGCTTCCTGAACCCAAGCTCCCAAATTAGAGCCACTGGCCACCAGGCCTTGCCTCGCTAAGCCCTGGACCTGGAATCTAACTTGAGCTTGGTTTACCCTTCAAAGCCCTCTAGGTTCAAAACAGTGGATTAGGGTTCAGAAGAGCCAGGTTATGCCTGCAGGAGTTAAACAAGATGCTGCCCAGGCCTCACCCATGCCGAAGCGCTTTGCATTTCTAAATCCCACAAGCACTCTAATCAAAACAGTCTCGTCTTTTCTACTCATTTATTATTTTCCTCCACTACCATTTCTGCTCTCTCCTTTTTCTTTCTGTTCTGCTAGCTTTTACTCTGTTCTGGTTGTAATAAAAGATTCCAGAGATCCTTGATGTACTAAGACAGCAATTCTCAGCCCTAGATAGGGATTGGACTCTGGGATGCTTTTTAAAAATACAGAGCTCTATATCACTCCTCCCACCACAGACCTACTGGATTAGACATCAGTATTTCTAGAAAGCTCACCAAGACATTCTAGGGCACAGCCAAGGTTGAGAATTACAAAAAGGTGGGCATAGATTCAAGAGGAATGCAGTCCCTGGAAAAGGAAGCTTTAAGTATTAAGCAAATATAGTAAAAGAAAAGGTAATTCTACCCAGGGAAAAAAAAGCTGGTAACAGGATGAATTAAAGCTTTCCTCTCCACTGATAAAAACTGGCCTAGATATATCTTTCTTTCTCTTTTATATCCTTTATTCTTTGATATTTTCGTTCATTTTCCCCCTTTTCGTTCTTCTCCTGGATAGAGTAAGGAAGGGAATCAATGTCAGGTTGAAGAAGACTGAGCTGGGTTGAGAAGGACTGGAGGACTCAGTCGAAACGGAAGGCTGAGTGTTTGCAGGCATAATGACAAATCCTGACATCCCAGCGTGGCCACTTGCAACCCAGGCTGGCAGCAGAGGGGAGATTTTTCAGGGGCACAGCATCTGTTCTCAGGGTGTGGGCAATACAGCCAACTATAGGTTCTCAGCAACTCCCATTTCTACTGACATTACAAAATCCTGGACTTTAGAACTCTACCTTTGCCCAATGTCCCCTTCCTCCAATGTCCCCTTCCTCCAATGTCCCCTACCTCTTCTTTCTTCTGCTTCCCAAATAAAAACTCACTGGGATCTCATTACTGCCAAGACATAAGACCCTTGACTGACAGTTGGTCATTAGTTATCTTCGACATCGAGGACATGAGATGTACCATGGTGTTGGTAACATCGGTGTTCCCAAACTTTAATATCTTACCTGATGTGAATACATTAAACTAGCTTAAAAGGCAGATTACATATATTTTATTGCTTAAAGTAATCACAATACATGTTTATTAATAAATGTCTCATAGAGCTGGATATTTTAAGAGAAGATTCAAATAATCAGTAAATTCACAGAATCCTAGAAGCTACTCGGAGAATCCCCTGGCTATGCTTCTGCTTTTATAGGTTATGCCAGAAAATGGGGAGTTTGGGTAATTCTGCCCAAAATCACAGACCCTGGATCATAACTATGGTCTCTGGTTTCTAATTCAATAATATTTTTAATCAAAACAATCTTACCATATGCATTGAAATATACCAAAGTTAATTCTCCATTAATTGCATTTTTGTGGAACTTCACTAAGTGGACACTGATTAACCATTATTATTCTCAGTATTAAGCAGAACCACACTTGTTGGAAAAGCATGCTACTTGGAGATACTTTTTTTCTTTTTTTTTAAATACAGAACTCACCAATACCCAGTTTCATTTTCCTCCCTTCTTTTTTCTTTTCTTCTCTTTTTGATCCATCTGTTCATCCATTCACCCATTCACCCATCAACCATCCACCCAACCCATCCACTCATCCATGCATCTATCTATTTACCTACCCATCTATCCATTCATCCTAGACACCATGCTAAGCACTGGAACAACAGGAAGAAAAGAAATGAACATAGTCTCTGGCTTTCATGGAATTTATAGACATGTAAATAGACACAGATAAGATATCAACAATAAGAATTAAAATTACAAGAACAACCTAAGGTAAACCTTCTAAGAATGAATAAGATTCTATAAAAATCTAGGCAGGGCATGGCAGCTTACCCCTGTAATCCCAGCACTTTGGGGGGGCAGAGGCAGGAGAATTGCTTGAGTCCAGCAGTTTAAGAACAGCCTGGGTAACGTAGTCAGACCTCACCTCTACAAAAACAAACAAACAAACAAACAAAAAATTAACCAGGCATGGTGGTGCATGCCTGTGGTCCCAGCTACTCAGGAAGCCGAGGCAGGAAGATTGCTTGAGCCCAGGAGGTGGAGGGCAGCAGTGATCCATGATTGCGCCACTACACTCCAGCCTGGATGATAGAGTGAGACCCTGTCTCAAATATATATACATACACACACACACACACACACACACACACACACACACACACACACACATAATAAATTTTGAACAAAGGAAATAAATTATCTTAGCTTGAGGGCAGGATAGTCAGACTTCCCCAATGATGTGACCTTCGACCTGCCTTCTAATGTATGGGATCCACACAAAGGTGAAGGGAGGCAGGCAGGGAGCATTCCAGAGACAGCAGCAAGGACAAAAGCCCTGCAATTCGAGGAACTGAATGGGAGCTGCTGTGGCTCGAGAGCAGAGGGCAAGAGGCAGTGTTCTGAGAGGAAGCTGGAAGATTAGCTGGAGGCTGGACTCTGTCGAACCTTGCTGAATATGAGATGGGAAGTGGCTGGCTGATTTTTAAATGGGGAGGTTGGGGGTGTCATAATTATATTTTCATTTTGAAAAAATAATTGGCCTGGGTGTGGTGGCCAATAACTGGCCTCCTTTGGGAGGCCAAGGAGGAAGGAGAGTAGATCACTTGAGATCAGGAATTCAAGACCAGTCTAACCAACATGGTGAAACCCCAGCTCTACTAAAAATACAAAAAATTAGCCAGACAGGGTAGTGGTCACCTGTAATCCCAGCTATTCAGGAGGCTGAGGCAAGATAATTGCTTGAACTCAGGAGGTGGAGGTTGCAATAAGCTGAGATTGTGCCACTGCACTCCAGCCTCAGTGACAGAGGGGGACTCCATCAAAAAAAAAAAAGACAATTTGCTGCTGAGCTGAAATGGACTGCAGAAGAGTTGATATGGAGAAACGCAAATCAAGGGACAGACTTTCATGGAAATTATGCTGACATGCCATAGAATACTATGCAGCCATAAAAAACAATCCGTTTTTGTCCTTTGTAGGGACATGGATGAATCTGGAAATCATCATTCTCAGCAAACTGACACAAGAACAGAAAATCAAACACTGCATGTTCTCACTCATAGGCGGGTGTTGAACAATGAGAACACATGGACACAGGGAGGGGAACGTCACACACTGGGGTCTGTTGGGGGAGTAGGGGAGGAAGAGCAGTGGGTAGGGAGGTAGGGGAGGGTTAACATGGGGAGAAATGTCAGATACAGGCGACAGGGGAACGGAGGCAGCAAACCACCTTGCCATGTATGTACCTATGCAACAATTCTGCATGAGCTGCACATGTACCGCAGAACCTAAAATACAATTAAAAAAAAAAACTTTTATCCCCAAATGCTCTGGGAGACTGATTTGAATAATAATAAAACTCCAGTATCCCCCCCCAAAAAAAGATATTATGGCTACTTGGACTAGGGTACTGCTTTGGAGGTGGCAAGAGATTTTACAAAGATTTAGGGGGTAAACATCAGTGATGAACTGGACATACAGTATGATATGAGAAATAGGTAGATGTCAAGAATAATTCCTGGCACTTTGGCTTCTATAACTGGAATGAATTTGTCCAAATTTCAGCACAGAGTGCAATTCAATTGCACTGAATCAGTCTTTACTACTTGTAAGCACCACGGGGATTACAATGATGATGAGATATGACCCAAGTCTAGTAAGGTCACCATATCCTAAAAAAAGGCAACATTCAGAACACTATAGTAAGAATTCCCTTTGAATGAACACATTCTAGAAATGATGCAGCTAATAAAAAATTCCTATTTTAGAGTTATAATCAAAAGTGGGTAGAGACGGAGTTGTTTAAGTCTTAGGATATATATAAGACACTCGCATTTGTAATCAAATTCCTACATTGGATGAGCAAATGTTCCAAGCAAAATAAGACTAAATATATATGCCCAAAGCAAACTTGCCTTACGGGGTGGACTGTTTAGTGTTAAGAAAGTTTGCGTTCACTGAGATGTATGGAATTGCTGAAGTCCCTTTTTGCACTTTTGGGAGGGTGAAATTTTATGCCCAGTAAATAAGATGTTGCCCAATTTCGACTTGGCAGGGGAGTTGGTGAAATCACAGATTCTTTCTTACAGTGGACTAAGGTTGCAGATATCCATGTATCTCAGGTGGGTGCCAAGGCCACCCATTTGTCCACTGAGACTCAACTCCTTTTCTGCACCTTTTATACACCTTTAATTGAGTCCAAAGGAAATCAATTTCTCTCTGCTTTACTAGATTTCTGAACTAAGCGTTTGCTACCTAATGAAAAAGTTCCCCCTTTTAGTACATCTGCAGGCTCAAGGCTTTCCTACTGAATAGCTTACCTACCTACCACTACTGAACAATATTTAATTCCTTAAATTGCTTATGCCAAATGAAAGACTAGCTTTTTCTTATCCAAGGCCTTGATGTCATAAGCACTATATAGTGACTATGTAACAAGGCACTTAATTCCTTTGGTCTGAGTTTTCTCATCTATAAAATGAAGGGGTATTATCTAATACCACCACCCCCAAATTCTGGAATTCTATCTACCTCTACCTACTGCTCCAAACTCTGTCTCTAGCACATGCAGCCCTGAATTATTTTAAAAAATGTTTTTATAACAGCCTCTAACAATTTATGTTAAATATGTTTTCATAGAATCATGGAGTAGCTAGAGTGTTGGAGTGCTAGGAATACAGAAATAACATCTCATTGGCTGGCTGTGCCCCCAAATTGATAAATATATTTACATGTGATATGTTTTAACATACAGATTCCTGGGTCTCCATAAATCTACTGACTCAGAATCTCCAGGGAAGCAGGCATAGGAACCTGCATTCTTTCTCTGGTTACATAGACAAAATATTCATTATAAAAGACTGTGTGTCTTCTAAGTGTAAGTTGGTATAAAGCTTGAAAATTTCAGTAATGTTTATCTCCATACTGTGTCATCATTTCTGTCTCTGGGTTTGTACACATGTTGCTCCCTGTTCTGTAATGTTCTTTCCCTTCATCTTAGCAAAATTCTATCCACGAGTCAGACCTTCGATCAAGTCTCACCCCCTGACTAAATAATAGCTTATAACTACGTGCCAGACACTGCGCTAAGTATCACTCAGGCATGCCTCCTGATAGCCCATGAGAGAGCTACTGTTCTTATCCCCATTACGTAGCCAAGGGCACAAAGGCTTAGTGAAACCCAGGGTTAGGTTACTAGCCTATCTCTCCGTGAGTATAAACTGTGGGGTCTGAGCATGCTCTGCCTCACCAAGGACCTCTATCACCTTCTGCACAAATCACCTTCCTTGCTCATGGCACAGTACAGCTCCTAAGCACCTCCCTTGTCTCTTAATTCCCCCAGAACATGCAGTCTGAGCCCAAGTGAGCGCCCATTTACAGGCTTTGCTTTTATTCCTTGCATCCTCTGTCTTCCCAACTAGACCTCAAATCCAGCAAAGGCAAGGGCAACACGGTAAGCTCGACTCATATTTCTCAATTGATTAAACATGAGAAGAATGTGGATTGTGAAAATATGCAAGATTGTTATCATGTTTTAACTATAGAATAGTATCAAGTAGCAAGAGAAAATATCAAGTGTAGCATCAGTCTTTGTTCTAGAAATACATTTTTTTCTCTACGTAAGTTTAGGAGTTGGGAGGAGAGGGAATGATAGGAAATCACAATGGAAAGAAATCTATTTCTTGATGGCCATATTTAGCTTCCTGGAGACCTTGCCTGTACCTCTAGGACCACTCTACTGTATGGATTGTGCTGACCCAGAAAATATGAGAATCGTAGTCTTGTAAAATCTTTTTTGGCTTAAATCAATTCCATATGAAGAGAACAATATAAGCTCCCTTTCAGATGTTACACCCTGTAATGCATGCCCCTAATCTCTTAATAGAAAATTGGGTAGAAGAATTCGCTGATGCAGTTACGATTTTGAGTTGGGTCACTTTACGAAATGAATGAATCAAAATGTGCTTTCCTTTATCTTAAGGAAAATAATTTTTTTTCATATTTATTGGTACTTAGCATATTTGACTTAAGAGCAATGTTGGCCTCAACATTAGTAACTAAAGTTAAGTTAAATTTAGGGAAACATTTTTGGATAGCTTCTGACCTAATGTGACCTAAGTGGAAATTAAAGATATTTGCCAGAGTAAACGTGTGCAATGTTATTGAGAAATAACAACTCATTAGTTGGGAAAGCTAGGACACTAAAATAGATTACTTTTATCATACTTTAAAATATTGATGACTAGTAGTTCCTTTGAATGTTTATGATGACTTAAATTAACAAAGTAGTTTTTCTCCCAAGGGTAAAAATGATTGTGAGAGATGTGAATATTAATTTAATTGTAAAGAGTTAGAATTAGTGACAGTAAACATGTAGAAAAGCAAAAATCTAAATTTCTTAAATTTCTATAAAACTTTGATTTTGGCTTTAGATGCAATATAAAGTGGCAAATTATTTAAGATGTTACTCCGAATATCATTTAGAAAACTTTTCTTGTCTCTTAAGCATGGAACTAATATGTTTAGTTAAGTTCCATTAATTTTTCAAAACATTGTTCAGAAATTAAGTTTTATTTCTTGAAAGTCCTGTTACCATACTCTAGATAATTTTCAGCCTGATGTCATTGTCTATTACCAAAGGGTTTCTTTTCAAGACCCTACAATAGCAGTTTAAACTCAAGGACTTGCTCCAGTTTTTATTTGCTTCTGCCTTGCTTTATTAGTAGTAATTATCTTCATTCTTTGCACGCTTGTTGTATGCAGGAAATGGCTCATGATGGAGGCTTTATAAAATATTTTGGAATGATGAATTTCACAGAAAATTATAGGCATGGAGAATGTCTTAGTCTGTTTGTGCTGCCTTAACAGAATGCCTGAGGCTGGGTAGCTTACAGAAAACAGAAACTTGCTTCTCACAGTTCTGGAGGCCGCGAAGTCCAAGATGCAGGTGCCAGTGGATTTGGTGTCTGGTGAGGGCTTCCTCTCTACTTCCGGTCTGCGTCCACAGCGGCCCTTGCTGCTGCACCCTCACGTGGCAGAAGTGGTGAAGAAGGGACAGCCTCACTCCCTCAAGCCCTTTTGGTAAGGGTATTAATCTCATTCATGAAGGTGAACCCTGATGGCTTAATTACCACCCAAAGGCTCCGCCTCTTAATCCCGTCACCTTGGGGGTTAACTTCCAACATATAAATTTTGGAAAGACACATACATTCAAACCATAGCAGAGGGGCCCCCAGTTTTAGTCCACATATATTCAGTTTGGTATATTAGGTGTTAAAAATTATCTATACTTGGACACATAGGGAGATCAACACACACTGGGCTCATTGTGGGGTGTGTGGGGAGGGGAGCATCAGGAAGAATAGCTAATGGATACTGGGCTTAATACCTAGGTGATCAGTTGATCTGTGCAGCAAACCACCATGGCACATGGTTACTTATGGAGCAAACCTGCACAACCTACACATGTACCCTGGAATTTGAAATAAAAGTTGAAGAAGAAAAAAAGAAAACAAAAACAATTATTCATGTGTCAGTTAGCCTAGAGTGTGTACTTGAGTAATCATCGTAGCAGGTGACATACTTATTCTTAGAATATTGTCATTATACAAAATATTTACTTTCCTTAGATCTTATTTGGAACGACCCTAGAGTCAGTTTGCACACTGGAGAACAAAGCTCACCATTTTGCGTTTTGTATCAAAGTGGAATTCTACTGCTCACTCACCCACTTTACTTATCTGACTTGGAGCTAAGTGACTTCATTATTTTAAAAAATCATACGAAGGAAAAATTTTATCACTATAAGGGTAAGGTCTCTAATGACAATTCAAAAAAGCAGTTTCCAAAAATAACTTGTATATGGCTGAGGCATACTTATGGGATGAGGGAGTCATCTCTCAAGGATGCTTCTTTGAAAAGACTATACCCACTTGTTATGTGTGCTTTGAAACTAGACACATTATTTTATATCATATCCCATTCAATTAATTTATAAATCCAGATACACTACTGTTGGGAGCTTTGGGAGTGTGGTTTGATATTTTTAAAGCATCACACTGTGCCAATGTTCTACATCCCACGATGAGAAACATAGACTTTAGCTTCTGTCTTTCTTTAAGAATTAAGTTCTGTAGATAGGTTACAATGCTACAAGTGGAGAAAAAGCAATATAAAGTTTTCACCAACATAAGCCTTAGTGAAATATGAACTTGGGAAAGTGAGCTGCTAATCAGATGATATTTTAATACGTCAAAATTAAGTTTTAACAAACCAGACTGTAGACATGTCATAGAATTTAATTAGTGCAAGGAATTTAGAGATCATCTAGTTACAATTCCATTATCTTTTGGATTTAAAATATTGATGCCTCAAGCTTATATGACTAGAACCAGAGAAGTAATTTTCAGTCCTCAGCACTAATGCATCAACCTTTTAGCAGAATACCATCCTATCGTCCAAACTATCCCGACACTGTTAGTTCCCCCATGGTACCCATCGCTGAAATAATTTTTGAAATTGTGCATTCATGAAGTCTTCTACAATTTCTTTGGCTATTTTTTAAGGTATGATTTTTTATTGTATAAAGAAATTAATATATCTCACATATTTGATTAATATATAGATGCATTGATTTCCATGTAATATGTATCTTTGACTTTGCATTTTTGGTATTGCCTGTTTTATGAGTGAACTAAAAGTTGCCCTTTAAAAATATAGAGTAAACAGGTTTTGTACATATGCAAGAATTTTGTTTTTTCAATATCATCTGTTTAAACTAGATGAACTTATTTTTATCCTTTAGGTCTCATAAGTGTCAGTTTCTTGGGGAAGTCAGGGAAGTCTTCCCTCATCTTTCAAACCTAGTGAGATGCACCTCTTGTTAAACTTTGGCATTGGAAACCTGTGCTCCTCCCTTGTAACTCTCAACACACTCATAGTTATTTTTTCCGGTTCATGTCAGTGTTCCTTGGTAGACTCTGGACTCCATAAAGGCAGGGACCCCATCTGTATTGGACCCCCAATATCTCTCCAGCATGCGGCATGCACTTGGCAAGCATTTCTTCTCATCAGGACTCTGGGTTGCAAGGTTACAACTCACACCAATGTACGCAGGAAGAAAGAATCAGTGGCTTATGGAGCTAAAAGAGGTAATAGTGGGTTGTTTCATCACAGCTGTGTTCCTGGACTCAAGCTTTGTCCTTAGGATGATTTTTTCCTCTTGTTGCTTTTACTCTTAGATATATTCTTTCTTTGTAGTGGCCAAGATGGCTTCGGCCATCTTGTGCCAGGCTTACGTAATCCTTGGTACCCAAGGTCTCACAGGGGTATCGATTCAGCAAATATTCCGACATGGATTTCCATGGTTCTGCTTGGGTCGTGGGCTCATCCATGAGCCCTCCATGGCTGAGGAGTCTGGTGTTCTTACTGCCTTAGTCAGGATGAGGAGACATTCCAAAAGCTTGGAGCAGGGATCAACCCCACCTCACCCACATAGATTGAGAGTGATTTCTGAAGGGAGAAAAGGAATTATCCTACCAGAAGAGGGGAATGAACACTGGGCAAGCAGAAATATCAATAACAATATTGATGGCTTATATTTATGCAGTGATCTATGCAGATTTACTATTTGTGTGTGTGTTTTTTTTTTTTTTTTTGGACAGTGCCTTGCTTCATCACCCAGGCTGGAGTATTGTGGTGCAATCATAGCTCATTGCGGCCTTGAGTTCCTGGACTTAAGTAATCCTCCTGTCTCAGCCTTCCAACTGTCTGAGACTACAGGCATGGCTAATTTTTGTATTTTTTGTTGAAATGGGGTCTCACTATGTTGCTCAGGCTACTCTTGTACTCCTACTGTCAAGCAATCCTCCCACCTTTGCCTTCCAAAATGCTGGGATTACAGGTGTGAGCCACTGCACCTGGCCTGCACTTATTAACTTAAGATGTGCACTAAAATGCTCAGAAAACTGGTGTTGAGGGAATGAATGAATAATACAAAGTTTTATAACTAAGGCCAGCCTATATTTCATACTTATGGTATATTGGTTATATTATGATTATGATTGTTACCATTCTTGTTTGTTGACTGCCAGAAACTTTGCAACTGGATTTCGGTATAGTGATAAATTAAGAGATATTTCTCATCATTTATTACAAAGCGATCTGAAAGGCCAGCATCCCCCTAATTGTTTCTCATCCCATATGTATTTGAAGAACTTTGGATGTGTCTTTGTTTGCGGCTTGCAATTTGCATCTAATTTCTGGCTTTTGTTTTTCTCATTTTAGCACAATTACCTGTTATCTCATTACATTCTCTTGGGTAAGGTGACCAAGTTTTTTCTTATAATTTGTATTTCCAGTGTTTGCATAATTAATTTGGCTTCTTCCCACTTTTTCTTCACTTTTTCATATAGGATAGCTTCCCATCTCCCACCCCCAACTCTTGGGATCTTTTTATTGTTCTTTTGAGAAACACTAAGCTTCACTAGATGAGTTTTCTGTTAAAAGTCTGGTCCAAAGGGATTTTGCTATTTTACTAAGCCTATTAATTTTGGCATTCGCTTTGTTATTAATTTTTTCTATTTTCATTTCCCCCATAGTTTTCTTAAGCATTCTAAATTCCACACTAAGACCTTCCTGTTTTTCCATTGAATTTTAACTTTCTTTGAGGAAGTATAGCGAAGTTCTTAAAGTGGATTCTTAAAATCCCCGAGACTGCGAAAACTTCTGTATGAGCATTCCTAGACACAATTTCCAGGGGCAAGGATGAGATCTCTCATCAGAATACAAGTTTATGACGCATGAATTTTTCAGACCTGAGGCTCTTTCACCACAATCCTGCTGGTAACTGATGAACTGATCTTCAGTTTCTTGTATAAAGGGTGAGGGCCAGGGCTTTTTGTCATGATTGTATCTTGACTTTGATCCTGTTCTCTATGTAGGGAGGGCTTCAAAAGAAGAGGGCCCAGACTGTCAACAAACCTATCTTCTGTCCTGAGTCAGTGGCTTCAGAGGGTCAACTTCCCAGTGTGACATGGTCTTTGAAGACTTCTATGACCCTGCTACTTTGTGGCACCCTCTCCAGATGCAGCACTGCCCACCCCCCATCAAGGCATGCTTTATCTGCGAAGGTAGCACCCACTCCTTTTTCACACATGCCTGTTTGGGAGATTAGTGACCCATTACGTATGTTGTCTTTCTCTTTCCTGTATCCCTGAAGACTTCTGGGTCTCCCTTTACTTCTTAGAGTTAAATATATGCATCTGGAACCTGGATGTACAAAAACCACAGCAGGCAGCAACCTCTTATTCTTTCCTCTTAGTGTCCTTATTGATGTCACCGTGCTCTGGTTGTGCTTTGCCCAACTGTAACCATGTTCGGTTCCTGATGCATGTGTTCCAGGCTGCTGGCACTTAGGCTCCTCTCTCTCCCTCACAATTCACCTACAATGCTAAGTAGGGCATTCTTTGCCCTGGCCATCACTAGCAGAACAGAGGGACCCAGGGATCAGGTTGAAACTGAGAGGAGGAACTCCCACAGATGTCTCTGTGCCAGAGGAATAAACCAAGCTAAGGTTCAAACACAGCAGACTACTCATAAACACCACATTCTCTGGAATAGAGCTGAGATGGAGGCCAATGCTGTAAAGCCAAGGGTTCTGAGGTTGCCAATAAAAAGTGGGTTAAAGAATTTGGAACAGGATATAATGATTTAGCTGGATTGAGATGTACGGCTGCAGGTAGGCTGGATTAAAATGCAAGAGGTAAAGAAACAAAAGAAAACAATACCTGGGATTCTTCCCTACAATCTAAGACTTCCTCAGCGTCATTACTGCAGGGTTAGTGATCTGCTAATAGACACTGTTTGTGTGTGCTTGTGTGTGTAGTGATAGAAGAATGAGAAGGACACATGCTCATTATTGATCAATATGATTGGGAAAGGCATCGAATATCTCTTTACTCTTTTTTGACTAAATATTGTGGCAACATACATATTCCTTAGAGAATGAGTCTCCTGCAATCTCAGTCTTTCAGTAGTAACCATTGTTAACAGCATGATGTCTATTCTTTCTGTTCATATATTAAAATAAATGCACATGCACCCACACATATATACATATATCTCATACACCAATAGGATCATCCATAATTCTGTTCTCTAACTTGATTATTCTGTTACCAATGTATTTTAAGTACCATCATTTAAAAAATAAAGTTTGGAAACAAAACATATGAATATTTCTGGAAAATTTTACTGAAGAACCTCAGATCTAATTACATCTCTAAAGAAGCACCAGGGAGAAGTTTAAAAGATGCTAATGATTAAATCTGGAACGACTTCCAACTGATGAAACGTAGATGTCACTTTGGAGAGTGTTAACTACTTAACAGGGCTCGAATCAGATCAGAAATCAGGAGAGTCAGATTAGAAACTGAAATTCTAACAAGTTCCACCATACATGATTAACATTTTGCTCTCTGTACCCTTGACATCTATTTTTTAAAACTGGCTGTGATTATTAAAATATCACATTTTGAACTACAGTGTTAACAAGTGATTACACCAGGGCCATCAAGGTCAAAGGCTGAAGCCACATCAGTAGTAGAAATGAATGAACTAAGACTTCTAGCTTCTATGTCCCAGCCAAGCTTTCTTTTTGATAAAACACTTTCAATTTTGAAAGAATTACAGATGCACAAGAAATTGACAAAATATTACCAGGAGACATTGTGCACCAATTCCCCAGCTTCCTCCAATGGTAACTAACCTCTTAGATAACAACAGTACATTATTAAGCCTAGGAAATTGACATTAGAACAGTATAATTAACTAGACTACAGATGTTATTCGGATGTCACCAGATTTTGAATACACTCATTTTTTTACATGTTGTGTGCATAGTTCTATGATTTTACCCCCATGTAACACCAGAGCTAACAAGACAGAACTGCTCTGTCACTTCCTTACCACTGCTACTCTTTGACGCTCACATCCTTCTCTCCCTCTCTAAGTCCTGGCAACCACTGATCTGTTCTCCATTTCTATAATTTTGTCATCTCTGTATTTGGCTTTATGACATTCCTTGTTACCTCACAATCAGTATTTCTGGTGCAGATCTTCTCTGAAATGTCCATCTGGTCTTGCTGAGTCTTCTATCTTTTGAGGCCTCGAGTTCCTTGATTCAATCAGTCATAAAGGTCACAGATGATCAGTGGTTGATACTGCAGTGAAGAAAACAAGGTCTGTAGAATCTAACGCCCACAAGAACTTGACTCAGCCTATTCCACCAATGTATTTCTGGGGCTATTGTAACAAAGTACCGCACATTGGGTGGCTTAAACAACAGAAATGTATTGTCTGACAGTTTGGGGGCTGGAAGCCTGAGGTCGGGGTGTTGGCAGGGCCATGCTTTCCCTGAAAATGCCAGGGAAGGATCTGTCTTAAGCTTCCCTCTTACCTTCTGGTGGTCCCCTGACTCATGGCAGCACAGCCCGTCTTTGCGTGATGTTCTCCCTGTGTGCACATGTTCACACCATGCTCTGTCAATACATCTCTCTCTGTCTCTCTGTGTCCACATTTCCTCTTCTTATAGGGACACCCGTCATATCAGATTTAACTTGATTACCTCTGTAAAGATCCTATCTCCAAATAAGGTCACATTTTGAGGCACTAAGGGTTAGAACTCCAGTATACTATATTTATGGGGGGAAGGGGACACAATTTAACCCCGTGAACAAGTTCCGTGAAAAGAAATTTAGAAAAAAGAGCTTTATTCCAGTGAAAAGTTGCCAACTGCAAAGGCGTAGCATCAGTATAAACTTAAAGTGCATTTCAGGGGATAAAGAAAGGGTTTATCTTTTAAAAAGAATGTGCACACCTAGATTCCCTCTCAGGTCCTCTTATGTAAATGAAGAATTCAAACTTGCTTAGTCCTGATTGCTTGATGTTCGTTGAGTGCTGATTGGTCGTATAGGTCACAGCCTATTAGGTGGTTTAGGTCATGTAAATAGGAACAGTGAAAGTCCCAAAGTTAAGCTGACCTACAGGTTTTCCAAAAACTCAGAGCATGTGTGTGACCTTTAGTCAGCAAACAGCCTAAACTGAGCTCTTGAAAACTGATGTCTACATGGTGAAATCCAAGAAAGGTGGCCAGGCACAGTGGATCACACCTGAAACCCTAGCACTTTGGTAGGCCGAGGCAGGTAGATCACCTGAGATCAGGAGTTCGAGTCCAGCCTGGCCAACATGGTGTAACTCCATCTCTACTAAAAATACAAAAAATTAGCTAGGCATGGTGGCAGAAGCTTGTAATCACAGATACTCGGGAGGCTGAGCCAGAAGAATTGTTTAAACCTGAAAGGCGGAGGTTGCAGTGAACTGAGATCATGGCACCACACTCCAGCCTGGGCAACAAGAGCTAAACTATCTTAAAAACAAAAACAAAAATGAAACAAAACAAGAAAGATCCTTTCTGTGGCTCACTTGGACTCCATCTAAGTTACTGTTTCCCTTAGAAGAGACTCACTTCTCTCCCAGTTAACTTCAGAAATGACCTCACCATCCCAGTGAGTTACCCCCTCTTCTGAAATGTTCCAAGAAATGAACATTTTTTAACTCTTCAGTAAACATAATCTCTAGGCAACAGAGCTTCAATGCCAAAAATTAAAATGGAAGGCTTGGTTTTCTTATAGAGTGACTCAGCTTTTTGTTTGTGTAATTTGTTCTCAACCTGAAGAACTGCTGAACTATATAGTCTACATAGACTGATAGATTGCAAATTAATAGTGAGAGGTACACCACATCTTTCTGGCTGTTATTTAGAGGCAGTAGGCAATAAAGGTTTACGAATTTTTTAAATGCTTTTTTCCTAAAACCAGTTTTGAACATGGGGGATTGCTTGGTATTTTCTGTTTTCTAGTGTTGTTTGCCTTTGCACATATTCCTTGTGGTATATTTACAAACAAAGCAAAATATTAAATAATGCCAAAAAATAAAAATTAAAACTCTCAGCTAAAGAATTTTTAAAATCACCCTTCTAAAAGGCATAAAACAGAGGTAGCAAATGTAACTTATTGATAATAATTATACCTATAATTTATTAAATGCTGATTTGTGAACCAGGCACCGTTCTAAGCATTTTATATGCATACACTTATTTTAGCATATAGTTAAGGAATCTTAAAAGGGGATAGTAAGTAGGAATTAATAGCATTCTAAGAGTTTTTAGGAAACATGGATTTTGTGTGGCAAAGTAGGTGGTTGAAATGATCACACAGATATAAAAGAGAATCAGGGAGGAATAATGACATACAGAAAATGTGAAGAATAATGTATTATGATCTTTTAAAGACCATGGTATCATAAAACATCAACTTATATAACTTATTCAGTTAAAAAAATGAATGTCAGAAAAAAACATGAATATTGATCAATGATCAGTGCCACCTCAAACTTTTTTACTCACTATACTGTTTCAGTTATAATGTCTAAAAATGTTTTTAAATCCTAATATATCTTTTCCAGATTTAAGGATGATAACATGACATTTGTGGTTAAATGAGTTGGTTTAAATGAAGCATTTGGAAAACAGTAGCATTACACAAATGCTGAACAGAATTATACTCATAAGCTATTTAGAAAACTTAAGAGTAGTGACCATAACTCCTTCCACAGTAACAACTTTTTGAAGAAATCTAGAGTCTATTCATTTAAAGCTGTTTTCTACATTTAGGTTTTGAAGCTCAAGTGGCATAAAACTTCAATGTGTTTTCTTTCCTACAGGTTATAAGCACCTCTTGAAATTAACTAAGAAACAGACAAGCCTATTTCCTGGAAAAGGTGGCAGATTTTTTTTTATTGGACATTGTCCAGTATAACAAGGATAACACACTCTCAGATAAGAATATGAAGAAAGAATGGGGAAAAGGAGATGGAGAAAGATGGAGAAGGGAAAGCTGTACTAGATATTTACTGTATGTCTAGATGCTGTAAATTTATATAGAGAAAGAAACATTGTGTAGCATTTCCTTATAATTAAATAATATTCAAACTTCCAGTCTTCGAGTAGCATTCGTTTAGTGTAAAGTTCTTCCACACTCAATGATGAAAAATTGTGTTGCCCACAGTTTCTTCTTTTTTCTCCTCTTTTATTCCAAATATACTTAGGAGCTATTTCAGAATAATGGATTCACTATAGGACGGAATTTAACTATTTCATCATAATATTTTATTTAAAAAATTTAAAAGCTATTTCTTGAAGTATGTAGTACTTCAAACTTGACCTAGTTCAGAGTAACAATTATAAGTAAATAGAAAAAAATGGAATTATGTCTTATGTGGACTAAAGGGTAAGACATGGGAAATTTTAATAATTTGAACATGTCTGAGTTGCAGGAAATATAAAAGAAAGTTTTAATAGAAAGACAATAACATTTTAAAAGCTCTTTTAATGTATTGGGTCATGGAATAGGAAAAGTTTTGAAATGGAAAACTTGTAAACTTTGGTACATCCAGAAAAAACAGCAACTCTTTTGGGAGATTAAGGCAATGTTTTTGAAGAATATCAGAGATTCAGGGGCATGTCACTGAGTCTGAGGCTCCTAATAGAGGCCGTCTCACCCGACAGGTTATCCTGCCCTGCCTTAGCCTGGGAGGCTGCCAAAGAGAAGCAAGAACAAGGCCGGCCGTCTGATAGAACAAGGCAATGAAAGTGTTTTGCAACTTGTGTTGACCTAAAAAAATTTTTTTTTGTTTGGAACTAATTACGAACTCACAAGAAGCTGCCAAAAGTGTACAAAGAAGTCTCATCCAACTTTCCTCCATGTTCGCATCTTACACACATAGTGCAAGATCAGAATAAGGAAATTGACATTGATGGAATACGAAAATGAACTAGACAAAGATCTCACTCAGATTTTACCAGTTTTTACATGCGCTCCCTTTTTTTTTTTTTGGATTGACATTTACAAGTTGAGAATATTTAACGCAAGTTCCCAAAGTCCTAGTCAGCAATGTCTCGAGTACTTCCCTCCCTCTGTTCCTCTTCCTTCCTTCCTTCACTCACCTGCTCACTCTTCTTGCCTGGTTTCTATCCATTCCACATTGGTACTCATTTAGTACCAGGTGATATGCTATGTGCTGGAGATATTGGGTAAGACAGTGGTGGTGGGGCCCTCACCCATTGCCCAGCCATCTGTCTTACCCTCTCTGCCATCCTCATCAGATACTTAACAAGCCCCCTGATGAGTCTTCCTGCTACCATCTCCCCCCAACCCACTTCTTCCTATACACAGCTCTAGGGTAATCTTCCTCAGACACAGTTCTTAGGTCAACACCTCTCTTGACAGACATCTCTTCTTCACCAACAGGATTAACTAGTACAGCATGAGTTTAGTTCACTATTATAGGAAGTCCTGACTGGGCACGGTGGCTCACGCCTCTAACCCAGCACTTTGGGAGGCCGAGGCAGGTGGATCATGAGGTCAAGAAACCAAGACCATCCTGGCCAATATGGTGAAACCCAATCTCCATTAAAAATACGATAATTAGCTGGGTGTAGTGGCTCATGCCTGTAGTCCCAGCTACTTGGGAGGCTGAGGCAGGAGAATTGCCTGAACCCAGAAGGCGGAGGTTGCAGTGAGCCAAGATTGTGCCACTGCACTCCAGCTTGGCGAACTGCAATACTCCATCTAAAAACAAAAACAAAAACAAAAACAAAACAAAACACCAAAAAAAAGAAAGAAGAAGAAGAAAAAGAAGAAGAAGAAGAAGAAGAAGAAGAAAGAAGAAGAAGAAGAAGAAGAAGAAGAAGAAGAAGAAGAAGAAGAAGAAAAAGAAAAA
>PVKP010028550.1:0-29983 GCA_004027715.1 Plecturocebus donacophilus
ACTGCACTCCAGCCCAGGTGACAGAGTGAGACTCCATCTCAAAAAAGAAAAAGAAAGAAAGAAAGAAAGAAAACGGGGAGAGGAAGTTATATATAAATCCCTTTGCTGAAATGCTAGAAGAAGCTAAGTAAACAGAGATGATGCTACCATTCAACAGTATATGGTGCCCCACTCACTATACCTGGCATTATTCTAGTAGCAATTAGCATGATGTTATGTCTGCCCTACCAGTAACAGTTAACACATAAATAATGCTCATTGAATGTTACCCAATATTCTGTATAACTTTACATATGTTAACTCATTTAATCCTCAAATAACTCCACAGAATAAATACCATTATTATCCCTACTTTACAGATGAAGGAATAAGAGGATAGCAATTCATCCAATATTATTCAGCTAATAAGTGATGGAGCCAGTATGTGAACCCAGGAAATCTGGCTTTAGAAAATGTGTTTTCAACTGCTATGTTATATCACTTTCTTATAAAAGTGATTATATTAAAAAAAAAAATACATAGACACTGTACTCTGGTTGCTAAATTTCTTTTTCATGGGGATATAGGTTAACAATTTTGAAATTGTTTTACAAATGTTGAACAAATAATTAAATGGATGATGGTCAGTAGGAGCAGACAGAGACAGAGAGATGGATAGACAGAAGTAATTACAGATATAGGTTTATATGACTATCTGCACACATATTTCCCAGCTCTGTCTGCTGACAGGGCCTGGAAGCAATGAGACCCCAGGAGCAATGATCACACCTACCTCCTAGAGAGTGGTTTCTAAATACCATTTTACAATTAAAGGAATCAGGGTTCCTTGGAGAAATTGCTAATTGTAGGACTGGGGTAAGGAAAATATAAGATGTACCTGGAGCATCGTATAGTACCAGAAAATAACGAAGTGCTTAAAAAAACAAAAGGAAAGAGCTCCCAATGGCCAAAGCTAGAACAACTTAAGCAACAAAATAAGTAACATCCTAATGAATTATTACTCACAGTATAAAATGAACCTATATAAGTATATACTGATGTAAGTAAATAATTGAATAAATCAACAAATGGGGTAGAAGAGACTAATTTTAGAAAAACTCTAAATAATGTATGTAGACACTGCACCCCAGGAGGTGAAACTTATCCCTTTCCTCCTCCCTGTTTGGGGATGGGCTAAGTTTAGTGACTCACTTCCAAAGAATACAGTGGAGAAGTGGAAAGTTAATAACTTTACAGTGGGGAAACCTGCCTGGCAAATGCTACCTTAAGCAAATGATGATGGTGAACATCCTCAGTGATATCATGTGGATGTCATGTACCCTGTCATACAATCTGACAAAGACACTCCACCTGTATGATTTTCTTTGCCAAAACCCATAACCGCAGTCTAACCGTGAGAAAACAGACAAAGACAGATCAGGGACATTTTATAGGATAACTAGCCAGTATTCATCAAGACTGTCAAAGTCACAAAAAAACAAGGAAAGACTGAGAAACTGTCACAGACCAGAGGAGACTGGAAGATATGATGACTAAGCACAACATGGTACCCAGGATTGCATCCTGGAGCAGAAAGAGGACATCAGTGAAAAAAGCTGGTGAAAGCCAAATACAACCTGGAGTTTGGTTAATAGTAATGTACCTATATCAATGTCTTTGTTTTGACAAATTTACCACAGTCATATAAGATTTTAACATTAAAAGAACTGGGTGATGGGAACTCTCTTGTGTTATCTCTGCAACTTATTTGTAAATCCAAAATTATTCCAAACTAAAACGTTTAAGAAATGACTATACTCTAAAATAGGCAATCCATGCAAAATAAAAGGGTAACTATATAGCATGCCGATGAAAGGAAATTAGAAATAAAAGCACGGCAATTTTTAGTTGTCTGCTGCCCAGAACTACTGATAAGACTGATGTTTCTTAATTCTTCAAAAGGCACTTTGGAAGGAACATTAAACCCATTTGGTCTCATTCATCCACAAATGCTTATTGGTCACATGCCATGTGTAAGGCACTGACCTAGACACTAGGGATGCACTGGAGAACGAGACATGGCTCCTGCCTCCAGAGAACTTCCAGCCTGATTGGAGAGGGAGGGAGGGAATGAGGGAGCGGGAGAGAGAGAGAGGTAGAGGGAGAGATCAACACAAAATAAAACACAGCATAAACGCTGTCTAGGAGGTAATTTCAAGATGGTAGATGCATACCCAGGAGGGACATCTAACCAATTCAGTGCCAGAGCACCATGTAGGACAGAGCAATCCTCTGGAAGAGTTCACGAGTGTTCTGATGTGCCTTATGACCATCACAAGGGCCCATGCTGATGGTCATAGACACCCCTTCTTCTGACAGCATTAAGTGCATTTGGAAAATACAAAGCAAATCATGTCACCTCTTTATAAAACCCAACAGCTTTCCATGACTTAGGATCAAGACAAAACTCCTTACTGCTTTCCATGACTTAGGATCAAGACAAAACTCCTTACTGCTTTCCATGACTTAGGATCAAGACAAAACTCCTTACTGTTTGTTATAGCTCATTCATATGTCAACCTGGCTAGGCCACAGCACCCAATGATGTAATTGAACACTAAGACAGGTATTGCTGTGAAGACGTTTTATAGATGTGCTTAATATCTGCAGTCAGTTGACTTTAAATAACTAGAGTAATTTCAAGTAATAAGATTACTTTGATAATGTGGTGGGCCTCACCCAATCAACTAAAGGCCTTAACAGCAACAACTAAGATTTCGCAGAGAAGGATACATTCTTCATCAAAAAAGAAGAAACTCTACCTCAAGATTGTAGCACCAGCTTCTGCCCAAGTTTCTAACCTGTCAGCCTGTCCTACAGACTTCACACTTGCCAGTTCTCTTAATTATATATTTATATGACATATAACACATTGTAGAGCATATTGGTTCTGAATTTATATATATAAATGGTTTATATACTATATATTTGTATTATGCATTATTAATCATTAATATTATACACACAGATACACATGTATATCCTACTGGTTCCATTTCCCTGAAGAACTCTGACACACCATGGTCTCCAGGCTTGGTGCAGTCCAGTTCTCACCCTTCCCACCAGCCACACCAATGACCCCACTCCTTGCTTCATCTCTTCCACTCTCACCAGCCTTTTCTCATCCTAAGTCCTTTCAACCTATCCGGCCCTCTCCTTTCACAGGCTGTTTCTCTGCCTAGATCACTCTCCCTCTGTTCCTGATTAACACCTACTCATGCCTCAGCTCAACAATTGCTTCTTCAGGGAACCTCCCATTTGCTTCCCAACATCAACCCCACTTAGCACAAGCTTTCAAACCACCTCTCACCTCTCCTGCAGAGCGGGGTAAGTTGCCACTTCAGTCTTTTCTACATGTAAGTTCCATGAAGGCAGGAACCGGGTCTGGTTGGACACATTTTTTCCTAACTGCATTCCCTAGCACAGTGCTTGAGACATAAAAGGCTCTCAATGAGTATTTGTTCCATGAATGTCAACACAGATGTGATAAGAGCAGAAAACAGTCCCTCGCCACAGCCACAGCCACTGAAGTTCTTGCCAGGTAGAATCCAGTGGCCCAGTCCTTTTGATGACTCATCAAGTTGAAACTCAAGGTCAAAAAAAGGGGAACTCAGAGAAGCAGTCAAAGCAGACAGAGGGAGGGGGCTTTACTTGCTGAAGACAGAAATGTCTCTGCAGATGGCTGGAGGCGGTCAGTGTGGCTACAGCCTCACATTGATACTGACTTCTCCAAAATACCACCTGCCTCTCAACTCAAACTGGGGCTTATGTAATGACATTTCCTACTTATTACCAGCTGATAAATGTTGAAATTCCCAGAAGCACCTTTTTAAAGTCTTAAATATCAACACTGGCCTATTAAAGAAGAGAAAATGACAAAGATGTGCTATTACCAGCTTTCTTTATATATATATAAATTGAGCCAATTTCTCAATTCTTTTATGTGATGATTTTAAGACACATCTTCCGATTCTTCAGCATTCTAACTAGTGAGAGGTGAAGTCTACATTCCTCCTTTTTAAATCTGGGCAGGTTGCATCTCCTGTGCCTCTGATGAAATGCATCGGAAGAGCTGTGTGTGACTTCCATGGTGGTCATGAATGACAATGAAGTTCTGCCTTCTTCCCAGGAACAGTCGTGGTAGGAGCCCTGAGCCCTGGCAGGTAGGTCTTATTCTCCTGAGGTTGCCTTGCTGTGAGGGAGCCAAGCCACGTGGAAAGGCCACGTGAAAATGTTCCAAGTAGCAGTCCTCCTCGTCAAGCCCTCCTTGCCCAGGTGCTGTATGTTCGTGAACAAGGTCTCAGATGATTCTAGACCCAGCTGTTGAGTCAACCTCAGCCTTGAGTCTTCTCAGCTGAGGCCTCGGCCGTGATGGAGGGGAGGCTCAGACAAGTCACTCCCTTTGTGCCCTTTCAGAATTCTTAACCCAAATGGATACGAAAATAGTTATTGCTTTACACAACTGTGTTTAGAATGGTGTTTGTTATGTAGCAATAATAACCAGAACTATATAGAAAAATGGGAGTTATTTTGTAGATGTCAAAGCAAATGTCCAACTTTTCTCCATTAAGAGCTTCTACCTACAGTAAATCTCTCAAATGTAAACAAACAAACAAAATAACAAATAAAAGCTAGCCTCAGTACTTTATGAAAAGAGTGAGTGCCAATCAGCTTCACTTACTGAGAGAGAAAAGGGAATTGCAGCTGGAGAAGAGAGCGCTCAATTGATGCTTGAATGAATAAAGGAATGACCCAAGGAGCCATGAAATGTTTAGGTGAGGATATAGGAGAAGGCAAAGGATCATTTTCTGAAACCAATAGCAACCTCAGCCCCCAGTTCAAAAAATTCAGTCCTGCAGAAATCACTACAGCATATCCTTATGTTCTTATTCTGTCATATTGTATACAACTTAACAACTGAACACACACAAAAAACATATATAAGTAACTGACACAAAACTTAACTGGATAACAAGCACATTCAATGGCAGAAAGACTCGAAATTATTTCGACAAGCTGAAACAAGGAAGAAGAATAAAAGTGAGTAATCTTATCCCAGAGGAGTGACCTCAAACCAGACAGCAGCTGAAATGATTGCACAAGGATGTCAAAGTCTTTTGGGAGAAGTATTGGACTCATCTTGAAGATAAGAAGCAGCTACGGAATATTTTAAAATAGAAAAGTGATAAAATACAGTGTTTTAGAAGATTAACTCGACATCTCTTTGTGTGATGGATTCAAGGGAGAACTAATAGCAGAAATGAATGACACTTAGCTCTTAGGAAATGTTTGCAGTCCTACCACAGTGAAAGTACATGGGTCTGGGCTGGTCTGACCATAGTGGGAGTGAAAAAGGAGCAAAGATGATTTGGTGGTATAACCAGGGAGACTTGGGCAGCAGGCTGAGTATGAAGAGGCAAGGAAAAGCCAAAGAAGACTCAGAAGACTGAGTGAGAGGTCAGTAAGTTAAAGGAAACAGAAAAAGATGAGGGAGGAAGTATACTTGGAGACAAGGAAAACAAGCTCAATAGAAATCTGTGGACTTTGAGGTAATGCTGTCAAGATTTTTAGCTTAAAAAAAGCTGATGGACAATTGGAGATCCCGGATTAAGGTTTACAAGAGAAGACAGGCCTAGAGTAATGGATTTAGGAAACACAACAGCCTGAAGGTGGTACCTAAAGCCGTGAATAAATTCCCATATTTTCACCATGTTAGACTCTGTGCTAGCTCTTTAGCCTTCATGGCATATTATATTCAGGGTGAAAATTTTTGAAAATATACTGCATCTTTTGCTGTCTTTTCTTTTTTCCTTTTTCTTTTTCTTTCTTTCGACAGAGTCTCACTCTGTTGCCCAGACTAAAGTGCAGTGGGGCTACCTCGGCTCTACCTCGGCTCACTACAACCTTTGCTCTCCAGGTTCAAGCAATTCTCCTGTGTCTGCCTCCCGAGTAGCTGGGATTACAGGTGCACACCATCATACGTGGCTAATTTTTGTATTTTTGGTAGAGACAGGTTTCATCACGTTGATCAGGCTGGTCTCAAACTCCTGACCTCAAGCGACCCACCGACCTTGGCCTCCCAAAGTGATGGGATTACAGGTGTGAGCCATCATGTCTGGCCCACTGCATCTTTTTCTTATAGCGAACCGCATAATTAGGTCTACCACGCAACAGCAATTTTATTGATATTTTTATAATTAAGAAAATATGAATTGCCAAGACTACCTATATTCATTTTGGCTCTCAGTGTGTTTTGAACTATTTCTCCTACTCCTACCTTCAACTGAGAAGATTGGCCACAGAAATCATAGAATCGTTTTTGATGCTTTTAAAGACTATCTGGGTGGGCCACCATCCCTACTGCTCTTCACTTGAATAAATTGTCAGAACACCAAGGGCTTTTGCAGAGCCAGAAAGAACCAAAGAACGTGCAGCTGGAGGTATCAGCTGTGTATATCTAATTCTGGCCAAAACAACTCCCCAGGGTGTCCAGCTGGAGAGAGGGGAAGACAAAAAGAAGAAAGACAGTAATTCAGTCAGAAACGTCAACAGTGGCTAAAGTTGCGAGCTGGTTGCAGAGCACTGATACTGCTGGGTACCAAAAGAGGTGCTGTGGCCACCACAACATTTGGATAACCTGCAATTGCAAAGTACACATCTGTCTGTGACCATCTGTCTGAAAGTAGGCTGGAGGTCAGAGGCACAGTGAATACAGCAACCTGAAAGTGGAATGAGGTAAGATAAAAAGAAGAGGGAAATACGCAAGGAATCTAATTGGTTTCACTTAAAAAAAGAGACAGCAAGTTGAAAGACAGTGTGAGATGGAATCTCCTTAAGTAAATTATGATTCAGCAAGTGCCGTTTTATCTGCCTAAAAAAGTAATTACAGGAAAGCAGTGTTTCCTAAAAAGTGTGTCTTTATGGATGAGCCCATTTGGAATAGTGAGAGGGTGGTGGCAGGTGAAGGGTAGCAGCAGCATGGCTTCCCTGGAGGTGATCTGGCCTGATCTGTCAGGGGCAGAACTGAGATTATTAGACAGAAAGGTTGGAAACTTACTTTCCTTGACTTCCACAACACCCAGCACCTTCCATGCTCTGATTTTCTCCTACCTCTCTTGGCTATCCTTCAGTTGCTTTCACAGGCTTATCTTCCTCTGCCTGTTTCTTTAATACTGGGGCTCCCCTGGGCTTCAAGCCTATGCAAACACTCTCCATAAGTGATCTCATGCACTCCCTTGGTTTCAGTGTCAATTGTGTATTAACAACTATCAAATATTTAGATCTCTTGTCTAGGCTCGGACCTTGATTGTAACTACATCCTTGGTACCTCCTCTTGGGCATTTTATAATCTCAGCTTGTCTAAAGTTGAACTCATGGCTTTCTTCTAGAGACTCGTGCCTCTTCTAGTGTTTGCTATCAGTGAATAGCATTCACTGGCATTCACATATTACCCAAGTTGGCCACCTAGGAGTCCTCTCTTTCCCTTTGCCCACCCTTCCGCCACACATCAGTGTCCCAAATCCATCCACTGCTCTCCAACCCCACTCCCATTATCCTAGGCCAAGGAGCTACCGTCTTTCATGACCACAAGAAACTTCTGATTTATCTTCTTCTGATTATCACAACAGCCTCCAACTGGTCTGCCTGGCTGTGGTCTTGACTCTGCCCTACTTCATCCCCAATTCATTCTCGAGCTCGCATTCTAAAATTAATTCAATCATCTCACTTCTATCTAAAACTTCTCAACAGATTCTATTGCTCTTAGGATACGTCCAAATTTATTCAAAGATTTGCACAGTTTGCCGCATCTGCCTTTTCATCCCTCACCATTGACTTCCTTTAAACTCTACAGTCCAGTTATACCGAGTTGGTTTTTTTTTGGTTTTTGGTTTTTGTTTTTTAGTTCCTTGAACCCACCAAGTTCTCCTACAATTACAGCATTTTGCAAATGCTGCCTGGCATCCTCCCTTTCTTTGCCAGTCACTATTTATCCTTTAGGTACCAGTATAGACATAGCTTTCTCTGAGAAGCCCAGCATAGACTAGGGCCCCCCTTTTTTCCACCATGATCTCCCCAACCACCCTGTATTTCTCCCCATCAGACCACACTCTACTGTTAATGCCTGTTCACATAGCTTTATCTTCCACTAGACCTTGAGCTCCATGAGGGCAGAAAGCAGGTCTGTTTTGTGGACGATTGTATCTCCAGTACTCAGCCCAGCATTGGGCTTGTGGTATGTTGAATGAATACATGAATTGTAGACACATGAATTGACAGCAGAACTCCACGAGGTCTACGTTAAACAATATCACCTCAGAGAATTAGAAAGATTCCAACATTCTTTCATGTAGGATGAGCCTGGCAGCTGCTGCATCTCCAGGAACATTCATTTCCTGAAAGCCAACAAGAATTTTCTGAGAGATTCTCAACTGCAGCTCACTGAAAGTCTCTTGCACCAAGCACAAAGTTGTCTCTTTGCTTCCAGCAAGCAGCATTGAAGATTTAATAAATGTTTCCCTTGGTGGCAGGAGCTTAGGAAGGCAGACTATAAAACAGATAAGTTGAGGTGGACTCTTCCTACTCAGTCTTCCTAGAGTAGATTGTCTTGGAGTAGTCCCTAAATCAGTGGTTTCAAACCTTAAGTATGTTATCAGAGTCATCTGGAGACCTCGTGAAAGCACAGATGTCTGAACCTGACCCCCAGAGTTTCTGAATCAGTAGGTCTGGGATGAGGCCATAGAATTTGCATTTCTAATAAGTCTCCAGGTGATGCTGTTACTACTGATCTGGGGACCACAACCTTGAGAACCACCACAATAAACATTTGAGTCACCCCTGTTAGTCATACAAACATAAGACAAGCAGGCTCCCAATGTACTGAGGGAGGATGGACACGTCTTCCTGAACACTGGCCCACTGCTAAGCAGGAAGTGGGAAAACTTGGAATCAAGGAAACTCTGGGAAACAATAAATCAGAAACCTGGAACTCCAACCTCTTCTGTATTGAGGGTGAAGATTACTAGAACATTCTAATAGCTTAGGACAGTCCAAATTTAAATATCCCTGCAAGAAAAGGACATCATGGGCATTGTGACAGATGTGACCTCCAAGTATCCATTCTTTTTCTAAAAATAGCTCCTCTTTTTCCCTTGATGAACTGCTGTTCTCCAGCTCTTAGTCCTTATGATTCAAGTAAGGCCAGCTTCACGCTCTGGTCACAGAGAGGACCCAAAACTTAGATCTGTGCAATAAGGGTGTGTCACACCCAGCCCATAATGATTGCTTCAGAGCTGGTACGTGACCCAGGTTGATCTAATGAAAGTAAGCCCTAGAAGACAGTTAAAACTGTTGGGACAGGAAACATCCCTTTCCTTTGAGCTTACCAAACCAATAGGATGTAAGTCTGGGGCTTCTGGTGGCCATTGCCACCAGAGGGAAAAATGTACCAGAGAATGACATGAACATTGAAGAATACCCAGCCAAGAGATAAAGAGACATAATCTTGACAATATCATCTGGATCCAGCAGAGCTTAAAGTTAGAATACCCCAGAATCTAAGCAGAGTTTTTATTGTTTTCAACTAAAATTGCAGACTAAAATAAAAGAGAATTCTTTTTTTTTTTTTGAGACAGAGACTCACTCTGTCACCCAGGCTGGAATACACTGGTGAAATATCAGCTCACTGCAACCTCCATCTCCCAGTTTCCAGCAATTCTCCTGCCTCAGCCTCCTGAGTAGCTGGGACTACAAGCACTCATCACCACACCTGGCTAATTTTCTTAATGTTTAGTAGAGACAGGGTTTCACCATGTTGGCCAGGCTGGTCTCGAACTTCTGACCTTAAGTGATCCACCCACCTCAGCCTCCCAAAGTGCTGCGATTACAGGCATGATGCACTATGCCCGGCCTGAAATAAGAGTGAATTCTACTAGCCAACTCATGCATTGCTCTGCTCCAGGGTATCTAAGTAGCCAACTGCTCTAATGGTTTCTCTCCAGATAGACAGAACTGCCAGGTCGATAGCTTTACCAGCCCCTCTGGAATTCCAGTGAATAAAAGTTTCCCTAACAGATCACTTATTTAGTGTAGCACTTAGCCCCTAGCCTCCCCACTGTTTACTTACCTACTTTCCCTCCTCTGTGGGCTCTCTGCATGTAAGAACTACACTCTTCATAACAGTTTTCTTGGTGGCATGCACAGTGGTTGGCTCCCAGTAGATGCTCGATGAAGTGACTGTTTGCAAACAACCTTCCAAATAAGATAAAAATAACAAAATGGAGCCTGGTTAGTCTGCATCCAGATAGAATGGAATTTTTTAAACGGCAGCAAGGGGAGTAAAGCACATTGGAAGTCATGCTAAATGAAAACAGGTAGCAACCCTCAAAGGTGAGCTGCAAAAGTCAGATGAACCTTACATTTCTAACTAAATCCCAACTCCCACTGGAAACGTCACCATTTTCCTTTTCTTTGAAAAAGCATTATGGGGAAGGGGGTGATGGAGAATGACAACTGAGGGGGTGACTCCCATGTAAGTCAGCTTCCTCTTCCCCAAATCACTTTCCAGAAACTCTGCCATATCATGCGACGAGAACCCCCAGCTCCTAATTCAAAGGAAAGTTTCAGAGGTCTTGGGTAAAGAGGACGGCAGCTCTCCTTTGGTGGCTTTCAATGATAAACAGCTTCCTCCTGCCTGAGCGCTTACAAACCCCGAACTCGTGGAAAAGAATTACTACATGAAAAGCAGAACCCAGGCAGTGTTCGTAAACGGTACCGGCATGAGTTTGTCACATCTTCGTTGAAAAACGTCCCGTTGCCTCCTGAGGAATCTGTGAGACTACTTGAGCACAGCCATGGTCAGGGACACTTCATGCAACTAGACCTGAGAAGTGTCCTTCTTTCTGCCATTGAGACCTGCCCTAGAAGAAAAACAGAAACAGCACAGATGGAGCTGCCTGTTCAAATCCTTGTGGATGTCATAAGATTAGCAGCTTTCCTCTGAGTTTGCCTCAAAGACTTCCTTTGCAATTGTTCCTAAGCTAGCTCAAGAGATAGGCAGTGAAGTTCACTAAAACAAAAACATAACCTCAAACATCCAAAACAGCTGGTGGAAATTGTGACTGTTTTAGCGGAGCTGACTTATCTAGCTGAGTCAAAACAAGTGTGAGCGCTTCAAACAGGCACAAGATCAGAAACAAAATTAGGTGTTTATTGAGTGCTGTCCTCTTGATTTTTTTTCTCCTTTGCTTAGACATGAATCTTCCCCTTAGCTTCATCCTGGCAAGAAATAAAATCTTTTATGATATAAAAATTGGTATGTTGGAAAATTAAGTGTAAAACAAGGGTCTTTTTCCTAATTGTAAAAGTAATATGTGTTCTTTAGAGGAAAATGCAGAGAAAAAAAAAACACAAAAAGTAAAATAAAAGTCACCTGTAATCCCACCAGTTTCTATTTTATTTTTTTAACTTCAGTTTTTCATATACACACACAATTTAAATTCTATCTGTATCTAGATCTAGACACGTAGCTAGAGACAGATATCTATTTAAATGACTTGTTTTGATCCTGACTTTCATCCATTGCATCATGATTATTTTCCTGTCATTTATATATTTTTCCACATTTTCTATATCTGCAAAATATCAGACCATACAAACACCATGAACTGTCTAGCTAATGCCAGTTACGAACATTTAGGATATTTCTTTTTTCTTTTTTTCTATTTTCTTGAGATAGGGTCTCACTCTATCACCCAGGCTGGAGTGCAGTGGTACCATCATGACTCACTGTTGTCTTCAACTCCTGAACTCCTGGCTTCGAGCAAACCTCTCTCCTCCCAGCCTCCCGAGTAGCTGGGACTACAGGTGTGTACCACCACACCTGGCTAACTTTTTTTGTTTTTGTAGAAATGGGGTCTTGCTATGTTGCCCAGGCTGGTCTTGAACTCCTAGTTTCAAGTGATCCTTCTGCCTCAGCCTCCCAAAGTACTCGGACTACAAGCATGCACCACTGGGCTTGGCCAAGGAGATTTCTGATTTTGTGCTATCATCAACAATACTGTGAAAAAGATCCTTGTTGATAAATCTTGCAAATATACATAGGAAATTTACTTTCTCTTACAGTGCACTGAAATTCAGGATGTAAAATGAATAATAATTGGCATTGAAGAAATCTAGCACCCTTCTCCCTAAGAATTGCTGACAATTTCTTCTTCTACATGTTTCTAGTTAGGTAGCTACTGTTAGAACTACAAGGCCTTCCTGGTTTCATAGAAGCCTTGCTTTTATTCAAGTTGATGGTTTCTTCATTTTGTAATGCAGAAACATTAAAATAACTTTTAGAATCTATGAGGAGAAATGAAAGCAAATAAAATATTAGGAAAGATTACTCATCTTGTTAGGAACAAGAAAATATAGAAATAAAGAGTCATTCCATCAAGTAAGGTTTCAGACTTTATTAAACTAGCCTAAAACTTTATCTTCCAGAAAACTCTCAACTTTAGATAATCAGTAGCATGTTTTTCAATTACGGGAAACTAGTTAAAATGTTTCCACTTTCTTCTATTTTCCAATTAAAAAAAAAATGAGATGAAATATTCCTAGGAAGAAGACTCTAAAATGGCATTACTAGCTCTCATTCTAGATTTACTGCCCCCACGGAACAGCTGCTTCTGAATTGGCACAAGACCTCCAGTCGCTCGCGATTGGGAATGAATCACTCCCTAAAATCAGTCCAGAATTTGGATAACGGAGAAGTTTGCCTCCTGCCAAAAGCCCAACAAATTCTGGTAATATTGAGGAACGTCGTTATCATGAAAGCCTGTGATGGTTTCAGAGAACATCTCTTAGTAGTTACTGCAGTCTATGACCTCCAGGAAAAGTGTAAGCAACTCCATGAGTATACACAGCCTCTGCCAGCCTCCCTTAAAAGTCTCATTCTCTTCATCACCACTGAGTGGAATTAAAAACAGTTGGTCAAGCTCCACTAATCGACAGCTGCTTGCAATTAGATGAAGCATTTAAAGCCGTTCTCTTAACTACCTTCCCAACTGCCTAACCATTCAGCATGAGCAATACACCATGACAATTTGCCAGAATGTTTAACTTAGCTCCATCTCTAGTAGTTTCTACACCTTCCTTATTTTCTTCGGTCTTCCCACACACTGTCTGACTCTTCCAGTTCCTCTTGTTAAATTAGGGGCATACAGAGAAGCGATTAGTTGAAACCAGGTTGAGCTGAGCCGCTTTGTGCTAAGATGGAAAATTCTACCCAGGCGACTATAAGGGGCAGAGTAATGTTGGTGTTTCTCAAAGAGAAAAGATGCCTTTTTCTTTTCTTTCTTTCTTTTTTTTTTTTTTTTTTTTTTTTTTTTTTACAACGAACTGGAAAGTTCACTTTAATTTTTCTCTCTTAGAATGATGAGAAAAGTAAAAGTTACTGGGCTTTTGTCAACTATTTTCAATTTTTATCACTTCTAAATAGTTCTTTTAAAGCAGGGAGAAAATCTACAGATCACTTTATTCAATTGTTTCCTTTACAAATAAAGAAACTGGGCTGGACGCAGTGGGTAGTATCTGTAATCTCAGCACTTTGGGAGGCCAAGGAGGGCGGATCATGAGGTCAAGAGTTTGAGACCAGCCTGACCAATGTGAAGAAACCCCATCTCTACTAAAAATACAAAATTAGCCAGGTGTGGTGGCGCATGCCTGTAATCCCAGCTACTCAGGAGGCTGAGGCAGGAGAATCACTTGAATCCTGAGAGGTGGAGGTTACATTGAGCCGAGATCACACCATTGCACTCCAGCCTGGGCAACAAGAGCAAAATTTTGTCTCGAAAAGAGAGGAAGGAAGGAAGAAGGGAAGGAGGGAGGGAGGAAGGAAGGAAGGAAGGGAAGGAGGGAAGGAACTGGTCATGAAGAGTCTAGTTGCTCTTCCCAAGGTCACACAAAAAATGGCTGATATGAACTGACTTCTGATTCTCAGTCCAGATCACTTTCTGTGACTTCAGTTGCCTTTTTCACAAAGAAAACCTCTCCAGCTCAACAGCTGCACCAGTTGCCTTGTCCGAGGTTAGAACTGCAGTCCTCCCAGGCTCCTAGTCCAATCAAGAGTCACCCAGACCTCCAGCCCTGCCCATCATAGGACTTAAAGTCAAAAGGGGAAAAATTATACGGCTTATTCTTTGCAATCATTTTTCTCATTATCCTCACTACCCTCCTCTTCCGACCTAAAAGAGACTTTCCACAATCTCCAACTATAGTTCTTCTTCTCCAGCTCACCCTCTGATGTACTCATTTTGCCTATTTTGTCATACAGGGGGAAGGGGGAGTGAAAGAAGGGAAGAGAAAAGTAGTGGGGGGGGTGGTTATTAGACAGAGGCAATTTTGCCTACTCAAAACTCAGGAGGAGGCTGAGAGCTGAGACAAGGATGGCAGCCCCCACACCCTAGATGTCACGCTCATAGCCTGTCTCTTCCCAAACTCACCATTCTTCTTGAGGTTAACCTTCTCTAGAAACCTCCTCCTGGCAACCTCAAGCTTCTAGTCTAGTCTTTGAAAATCATAGGGTCTTCCTTCTTTATCTGAGGGTACCCTGAGTACATTATTTCATTTTCTCCTTAAACTCATATACCACTGTACTTACCATGTAGAGAATGTTATTCTTATATATTGTTTCGCTTCAAAGTCTTTTGATCTTCTAATTATGCTTTTGCAACTCTCTCTATATGCTTATTTTATATGTTTATATATCTGTTCCTGCTATATATTTGTATATATATAATATTTCCCTTCTACACTTATTTATTTTCACATACATTGTGTATATAAAAGTGAGGAAGAGGAAGAGAGGAATTTTTTAAATTTTCATGTGGTCATAATGTGTTAAGTGTTAAAAAATATTCTTGTCGGAGTCACCATTACATTTATTTCAAATGTCATCGACATCACATAAACATATTTAAAATCTCATGAAAAATTATTAAGTATATAAAATATGTTGTATTAGAAATGAATCTTTTGGTTGTGACGGTGATCTGGCTGCGACGTCTGCCACCCCATTCATCGCCAGGGTTGATTCAGCTGATCTGGCTGGCTAGGCAGGTGTCCCCTTCCTCCCTCACCACTCAAGTGTGTCTCTCCCGAAGCTGCACGCTGGGTCGAAAAGGACAACTATCCCTGATAGAGAAGGGTGGGACTTTGGTCAAGGGTATGGGAGTAGCTGCGCTCCCCTGC
Organism: Plecturocebus donacophilus; assembly: GCA_004027715.1. NCBI lineage: Eukaryota > Metazoa > Chordata > Mammalia > Primates > Pitheciidae > Plecturocebus > Plecturocebus donacophilus. The sequence continues at coordinate 15,271 of PVKP010028550.1, forward strand.
GAGAACCTCCAAACAAGCTCTCAAGAAATGAATCTCTTAACAAATTCAGTGGCATGTTTTTCATCCAATTAATTTAGGTGTAGCAGGTCCTTGAATAAAGCTGTTTCCTTCAACGCTGTTTTGTTATAATGTTGTCAAAAAAAAAAAAATTGGTTCCCGGCTTGGGCTGCCATCTGTGTGGAGTTGGCATGTTCTCCCCAGGTCTTTGTGGGTTTTCTCCCACACTCCAAAGATGTGTACATTGGGTGAAGTGACATGTCTACATGGTCCCAGTGTGGGTGTGGGTGTGAATGTGTCCTGGAATGGAATGGTGTTCTGTCCAAGGACCATTCCCATCTGGTATCCCCAGCCATCCAGACAGACTCCAGCTACCTGTGACCCTGAACTGGAATAAAATGATAATTAATTATCTTACTTGGTTTTAGTCGTCTTTTAAAAACGTATGTATAGCTCACACTTATTTTAATGTTTAGTAAAAGAAGGGTTTATCTTTATTTAGAATTTTGGTGACATTTATGTGACCAGAAATATGCCATAGGAACTTAAGTCTTGTTCATATCAATTAGCCTATGGTAAAAATGGTTTCCTTATACATCATCTCACTAATGTAGCAGTTTCCAAGAACTTATTGATGATATTGACTTACTATATTTATAATTCGATATTCCTTAAGGCTAAACTGTAGCCATTTTCAGAATCAATCCTTTTCCCAATTTTCCATTTTTATGGAGCTAAGCACTGAGAAAGTAGTTGTTTTAGTCACCTAAATAGAGGAAACGGAAGACATTTTGTTATAGTAATAACAGTAAAAATTCTACAATTTTGTAGAAAGCCAAGAATTAGAAACCAATTGACTTGAAAACCAATAAAAACAAGTAACAACTTGGTTGTGGTGGTTGTTGTGTCTCACTCTGTCGCCCAGGCTGGAGTGCACTGGCGCAATCTCGGCTCGCTGCAACCTCCGCCTCCCAGGTTCAAGCGATTCTCCTGCCTCAGCCTCCCGAGTAGCTGGGACTACAGGCGCCACTGCGCCCGACTAATTTTCTTTGTAGAGACAGGGTTTCACCATCTTTGCCACGCTGCTCTTGAATTCCAGACCTCATGATCCTCTTGCCTCGGCCTCCCAAAGTGCTGGGATTACAAGCGTGAGCCACAGTGCCTGGCCCTAAAAACTTGTTTTTATTCCATGATTTTCTTTGGAGACAGAGTCTTCAAAGAAAAAGAAAAAAGCAGTGGTGCCATCTTGGTTCACTGCAGCCTCGACCTCCTAGGTTCGAGTGATCCTCCTACCTCGGCCTCCCAAGCAGCTGGGACTACAAGTGCATGCCACCACGCCTAGCTAATTTTTAGTAGAAATGGGCTTTTACTATGTTGCCCAGGCTGGTCTCAAACTCCTGGGCTCAAGCGATCTGCCCACTTCAGCCTCCCAAAGTGCTAGGATAACAGGTAGGAGCCACCATGCCCGGCCAAGGCTGTTCTTTCAAAATTCATGCCAGTGCCCCTGTTATGTTTTTAATCTGGCATTTCCTCCTCCCCTCATTTCCTCACGCCCAGATCCTACTGAATCCTGAAGGCCTACATCTTAAAGTAGATTTCTCTGATATGAAGATCAGCTTTCCCTCTTCCAAATTCCCACTGCACACACTTTCTCTAAACCCAGCTTATGGCTTTTCTTACTTTCTCCTTTTAATATAATGTTCATGAGATATTGCTTTTCTTATTACAGTTAATCCTTCGAAACAGAATTCAAATCTGATTCATCTTTGTATTTTTCATAGTATATAGTGAATACTTTCAAATATTGTTTCCTAAATAAATTGTACTTTCATGGAGGGAGCTGCTAATTTCAATTATGGTATTGCGATAAAATAGTTTAAAAGAAAGTAGGACTTCAACGGGCGGCTAAGAGAGGAAGGGCATGTAAGAAAAAGGGAACCATCTGGGCAAATTGTGAGCAGTGCCACATTGCGTAGGAAGTCTTAGACTTTAGTGCAATTGTAATAACATTGCGGGTAGGTGCTTGAGCTAGATGTTGAAGGAGTTCTATGTTTCTCAGGAATGGGTCAGTGCTAGTATTGCCATCACTGGTGGGGCAGCTGGGGAAGCGTGTCCTCTGCACACAGATCTGAGTGGCGCATTTTAAAACAGAAAAACAACCATATTATTCTGCTTGCAGACCTCTCATGGCTTACCTTTCATTGCAGAATAAAGGCCGGGTCATTTAAGGTACGCTGCCCCTCAACCCCATTTGACATTATAGTCTTTACTCCGCCACGCATATAACATTGCCGGAATATGCCCTGTGCTTTTTCTGTTTGAAAAAAAGAAAATTACATCTTCAGTGGCAAGATGTAGAGCTATAAATACATGGTGGCTGTAAAAGCGGCCACTCAGATCTCTGCAGAGGACGTGCTTCCCCAGCCGCCCCACCAATGATGGCGATACTAGAACTGACCCCTTCCTGAGAAACACAGAACTCCTCCAACTTTTAGCTCAAGCACCCTCCATCTACCTACCTGCAGCTTAATTAGAATTGCCCTAAAGTCTGAGACTTTCCACACAATCCTCTTTCTTTCCTCCAGTTAGATCTGCTTTGCGGTGTGAAGCCTTTCCTGCCTATTCCTGCTTCCTCATTTTATCCTCCACCGGCGTTCCTCCCACTAAATACTTTTAATCCTGTCTTGCAGTTTTAATCCTGTCTTGGCATCAGCTTCTGTGGGAATCTGAACCAACTACAGAGGGGAGGATAAAATCAGGAAGGAGGTAAGAGGCAAAAAGGTTAAGATGGGCATACCTTATTACAACACACATATGGGCCAGGCGCAGTGGCTCACGCTTGTAACCCCAATACTCTGGGAGGCTGAGGCAGGTGGATCACAAGGTCAGAAGATTGAGACCATCCTGGACAACATGGTGAAACCCTATCTCTACTAAAAATACAAAAATTAGATGGACATGGTGGCATACGCCTGTAGTCCCAGCTACTCCAGAGGGTGAAGCAGGAGAATTGCTTGAACCCAGGAGGCAGAGGTTGCAATGAGCTGAGATTGCACCACTGCACTCTAGCCTGGCGACAGAATGAGACTCCATCTAAACACACACACACACACACACACACACACACACACACACACACACACACGCCCTTCTTCAAAAAATTAAAACTAGAATTAACATATGACCCAGCAATTCCACTTGTGGGTATGTATACAAAAGAATTGAACACAGGGACTCAAACAGGTATTTGTACACCCAGGCTCATAGTAGCATGGTTCACAATAGCCAAAAGTGGAAACAACCCAGCAGGTGAATGGACAAACAAAATGTGATACACAGTGTGATACTATGGAATATCACTCAGCTTTTAAAAGCAAGGAAGTTCTCATGCTAGATCATGGATGAACTTGGAGAACATTATATAAGTGAAATAAGCTACTCACAAAAAGACACATACTATACAACTCTTCTTATATAGGTAAGTAGAGTAATCAAATTTATAGAGACAGAAAATAGAATGATGATTGCCAGGGGCCAGAGGAAAGAGGGAATGGGGAGTTAGTTGTTCAATGGGTATAGAGTTTCAGTTTGCAAGATGAAAAAGTTTTGGAAATCTGTTGCACAACAAGGCTTACCACACTACTAAACTATACATTTAAAATGGTTAAGACGGTAATTTTTATGTTATATGTGTTTTACGACAACTTAAACATATGCCCCAAAATATGCATATGTGTTTATTAATGTGTACATACAGATACTGAATATACAAGAGACATTCAAACTTACTGAAATTGTCAAAAGTCAAAGAAGAAAGAGTTCACCTAGGAAGCCACTACATAAAAAGGGACGTAGATCTTTTGTCAAACTGCACATCTTCATAGACATAAGTCAAACCAAGGTCAGATAACGCTGGACAGTCTTCCACAAAACGTGAGATGGCTAGCTGAGCAGAACACTCTCACCATGTCACATGCTTCCAGAGAAGCTGGAGCTACAAAATACAAGCAGATGTCAACACTTTCACCTTCCACTTTCTAAATATTGCTGATCAGGCCAAGTTTCATTTCACTTATTAGGCCACTTTCCATGTTGGGGGAGAAGGATTGACGGAGGGAGGAAGAAAGTGTTAGGATCTGAGTTTCATATCTGCTAATGTAAACTGCTAATGATGTTGCTTACTGCTGGGTTTCAAGAGAAAACTTCCCTAAATCAGCCAAGAGTTGCTCAGAAGGACATATATAGACCAGGGGTTGGCAAATGTTTTCCGTAAAGTAAATATTTTATATTTTAGTAAATATTTTAGACTTTACTAGTCATACAGCCTCTGCTGGTTGCAACTACTTAACTCTGTTGTTGTAGCACAAAACCTGCCATCCACAATACAAGTGAATGTGCATGGCTGTGTTCCAATAAAACTTTATTTGCAAAAACATTGAGCCACATCTGGCCCATGGACCATAATTTGCCAAATCCTGATATACGGCACTAAGAGTTCTTGAAAAAGTACTTTCTTCCATTTTGGATTTGGATGTACTACTGCTTTCTGGTCTTTATTAATGCCAAAAGTACACAATTAAAATCTAGTTGAAAATGATCAGCTTTATTAAGCTCCAAATGTATTAGAGAAAGTGGCCATGAAACAAGCTCTACCCTGGAAGAAAGAAATCAGACTAGTCATCTGATCTAAAGCTGAAGCTACTGTTATTTACTAGGTCAGTGGTTCTCAAAGTACAGTGTTTGGACCAGCTGTGTCAATATTACCAGGGAACTTATTTGAAATGAAAATTCTCAGGCCTGGCCTCAGGCCTGCAGAATCAGAATATGTAGGAGTGGGGCCCAGTAATCTGTTTTAACAAGCGCTCCAAGTGATTTTGATGCAAGGTTTAGTTTGAGAACCACTGAGCAAGGCTATGTCCAAAGCCTCCCTTGCCTCAAATTCTCCAGCAGCAAAGTAGGAATATTAAAGTCTTGTTATTTCCCCCTATCTGTCAGATCACAAAGGTATAGCCAAGGCTGGCTGATACACACTTACAACAAGGCTGGCTGATACAACTTCAGTTGACCTAACTGAAGCCTATTAATGTTTAAAGTAAAATACATGTTCTTTTTTTTTTCTTTGAATTTGGATCATCTGCATTTAGAAGAAAAGATTGTTCTGTTCTAAATTAAATGCAGTTGACCCTTGAACAGCATGGGTTTGAACTGCATGGGTCCCTTTATATGGATTTTCTTCAGCCTCTGCCACCCCTGAGACAGCAAGACCAACTCCTCCTTTTCCTCCTCCTCCTCACCCTACTGAAAGTGAAGGTGACAAGAATGAAGACATTAATGGTGATCCATTTCACTTAATGAATAGTAAAAATATTTTCTCTTCCTTGTGATTTTCTTAATAACATTTTTTTCTTTATCTTATTATAAGAATACAGCATACAATACATATAATATATAAAATATATGTTAACTGTTTATATTATCAGTAAGTCTTCCAATCAACTATATAGCTATTGGTAGTCATGTGTTTGCAGAGTCTAAAGTTATGTGTAGATTTCCTACTGTTTGGGAGGTCAGTGCCTCACCCCCATGTTGTTCCAAGGTCAACTATATATATTCATAAAAATTTTCTTCAGCTTGATCTGTGTAACGATCAATAGAGTCCTTAGGATAGTAGAGATAAGATATATAACTTGTGATACAGATTAGATCCCAGCTGGATCAGAGCCAAGATACGTATGTCTCTGGCGTGTGGAATTTGGCAATATCCAAATCCCATCCAAGTATCTATTTGCCCTCATAATGTACATAAGAACAAAGGAGAATCCTGGGGAAAATCTCAAGCCATGTCCCTGGCTGAGAATTTGATATTTGAGACATATCTGGGAGACTTGGCAGGTGGGAAAGGAAAGGAAATGAAGAAGAATGAGGGGAAGAGAACCAGTGTGCTTGCGAACACACACTCACACCCCCTTAAATGAAGTTAACCATTAAGGAAAGTTATGAAAAACCCGCCATGCCAGCCACAATACCCTTCAGAGCCTGAACTCCTGAGCAGAGGTGGGTTCTGACTATGGCATGGCAGCTGGCACAGGAACCATTTCCCCCAACTGTCCTAGAGGCACACGAGCACCCCACGGATGCATAGTGACTGGGTTCACCAGGCTTATGCATGGAAAGTGCAGGCTCATTAAGTTCTATAATGTCCCACAGGTCCAAGCAATTCTCCAGAAGCACAACATTCTCTCCACTTTGCAAGAGAATGCGTAACTCCTGAGGAAAAGCATGAGGACTGCCAGCTCTGCAGTCAGATGGGGAACTGGCAGTATAGCAGAAGCCAGGAATTTTCTAGTCAGGGGCACCATCAGAGCTTTCATTAGGCACCCTCTGGGGACTTATTCAATACTTGGGGAAGGAAGTCTGTGCAAAGTCCTGGAGCTCCCAAGTGAGCCAGCTGGAGCTTGGAGGCAGCAAGATTCTGGTAATTATGTTAATGTAAATGTACTGTCCCCATAGCATGGTAAGATTGGGGGATGTGTCTGATAACTCCTGTGCCTTATATCAGATTCTCTTTGCCCCACCTTTCACTGATTCCAAACACCCCTGTAGTGACTGGTTTTGCAGAGACTCCAATCAACCTCATGTAAGTGTAGCCCAAAGAGCCATTCCTCAAGTAAGCCTCTTGCCTCCCGCCCCAGGGCTTCCCTGTTGAGTCTGGGGAGGGGGTAATTAACATACTTGGGGTAGAATTTTGACCAGTGGGGTTAGGAACCGATGAATAAATGTTTCTGTCTTCTCTCTGCCATCTCCAAATGAAATGGAAAACCATTTCAATCAGTTTCTCAAGCAGACCCAGGGTGGGCAGGGGTGGGGTGGGGGGTGGAATCAAGTATCAGTGGCCCACAGGGTGGTTGACTATATTACGAATTTGCTTTGTGCCTCCCTCCTTCTCTGCTCTGCAAATCTGTTTATCACTAGTGCCTTCTGGCATACTTGCACCTATAACTTTAGTTCAGGCTCTTTTTTTTTTCCAAGATGGAGTCTTGCTGTGTCACCCAGGCTGGAGTGCAGTGGTGCTATCTCAGCTCACTGCAATCTCCGGCTCCGAGGTTCAAGCGATTCTCCTGCCTCGGCCTCCTGAGCAGCTGGGACTACAGGCACCCACCACCATGCCAGGCTAATTTTTGTATTCTTAGTAGAGATGGGCATCACCATGTTGTCCAGGCTGGTCTCTGTCTCCTGACCTCATGGTCTGCCCACCTCAGCCTCCCTGGGATAACAGGCATGAGTCACCATGCCCAGCCCAGGCTCTGCTCTTTTAGGAACCCAAGTTGAGGCAGAAATATTTAGGTTTTATGTGACTTAGAAGCAATAATACATCTGTAGTCAATATAGGACTTGTATATCTTTCAAGGCAAATAAATGGTATTATTTCCTATTTTCTGTTTTCTGTGATTTACTGTATAGTATAATAATTTCATTATATACCTCTAGCAAAGATATAATAATCCTCATCATTACCCTAGATTCCTGGCCTTGCGATCCGCCTGCCTCGGCCCCCCAGAGTGCTGGGATTAGAGGTGTGAGCCCCCATGCCCGGCCAATTGTTACTGCCTCATTCTGTTTTCTGTTTCAGGTTTAAGTACCAAACTTCAAAGATCATTTAGACAGAGTTTGCAGGTAGAACTCAAGGAGAATACTTTATTAAAAAGGGGAATAAAATAAACACAGCTAATATTTTCAAAACAATCTATATGCTAAAACACTATTTTTTAAAAATTTTATTTTTATAGATTCAGGGTGTACATGTGCAGGTTCATTACATGGATCGATTTAATAATGGTGAGGTTTGGGCTTCTAATGTGCCCATCACCCATATAGTGAACATTGTACCGAATAGGTAATTTTTCAACCCTCATCTGCCTCCCAATCTCCTCCTTCTTGGAGTCTCTAGTGTCTGCTGTTTCCATCTGCATGCCTATGTGCACCCGTTGCTTAGCTCCCTCTTGTAAGTGAGAAGATACAGTATTTGATTTCCTGTTTCTTAGTTATTTCGTTTAAGATAATGGCCTCCAGCTCCATCCTTGTTGCTGCAAAAGACATGATTTCATTCTTTTTTATGGGTACATAGTATTCTATGATACAGATATAGATATAGATCACATTTTCTTTATTCAATCATCCATTCTTGGACACTTGAGTTGATTCCATGACTTTGCTATTGTGCACAGTGCTATGATAAATATATGAATAAAAGTGTCTTTGATTTATAACAATTTCTCTTCCGTTGGATAGATACCTAGTACTAGGATTACCAGGTGAAATGGCAATTCTATTTTTAGTTCTTTGAGAAATCTCCATGCTGTTTTCCATAAAGGTTGTATTAATTTACATTCCATCAACAGTAGATAAGCATTCCCTTTTCACTGCGTCCTCACCAATATCTGTTGTTTTTTGACTTTTTAATCATAGCCATCTGGTTGGTATGAGGTGATATTTCATCGTGGTTTTGATTTGTATTTCTCTGATGATTAGCGATGTTGAGCACTTTTCATGTTTGTTGGCTGCTTGTACATCTTTTGAGAAACGTCTGTTCATGTCCTTTATCCACCTTTTAATGAAGTTATTTCTTTTTATCTTGTTGAGTTGCTTGCATTACTTATAGATTCTGAATATCACTTCTTTGTTGGACATGTAGTTTGCAAATATCTTCTCCCATCCTGTAGGTTGTCTGTTTACACTGTCGATTATTTCTTTTGCTGCATAGAAGCTTTTTAGTTTAATTAAGCTCCATTTGTCATTTTTGTTTTTGTTGTATTTGCTTTTGAAGTCTTAATCATAAATTATTTGCCTAGGCCGATGTCTAGAAAAGTTATTCCTAGGTTTTCTTCTAGAATTGTTAGAGTTTGGGGTCTTACATTTAGCCCTTTAGTCCGTCTTGAGTTCATTTTTGAGTCTGGTAAGAGACAGGGGTCTAGTTTTATTCTTCTGCCTATGACGATCCCGTTTTCTCAGCTCCATTATTAAATAGGGTGTCCTTTCCCCATTATATGTTTTTGCTGACTTTGTTGAAGTTCAGTTACTTGTAAATATGTAGCTTTATTTCTGGGTTCTTTATTCTGTTCTATCGATCTATATGTCTATTTTTATACATACCATGCTGTTTTGGTTATTATAGCCTTATAGTAGAATTTGAAGTCAGGTTGTGTGATGCCTCCAGACTTGTCCTTTTTGCTTATGATTGCTTTGGCTATTTGGGTTCTTTTTCTGGTTCCATATGAATTTTTTAATTGCTTTTTCTAATTCCTTGAAAAACGACACTGACAATTTGATGGGAATTGCATTGAATATTTAGATTGCTTTGAGCAGTATGTAAAACACTAATTCTTAATTTTTAAACACAAATTCTTGGAGAATGAAGGGTTGAGGATAAAAAGAAATCCCCATTTTGGACACTTTTTACTCTTCTGTGAAAAACATGGCAGCATGGGTTAACTTTTCTACCTATGGTAGCTATTTTAATTTCTTGAACATAAAAGTAAAATTGCCTTCCCTCTTTATTGTGCATGGACCATTTCACAATAAATGTATTTCCATGAATACCTCAAACATACCCTAATGATGATGGGCGTCCCGTATCATCAAACTTTACTCCTCTCTGCCAGCCCAAGACCTCCCCAGGTATGAATCATTTTAAATTCCAGGAAATGAAGCTTTTTCTTCAAAGACAAGGCCTTTAAAGGCTATTAAGAATAATTTTCAGGAATTTTGACATTATGAGAGCAGACTCTTAACCTTTGTAGCTCTGGGGATCATTTCCCTGAGGATAGTGGAGGCTGACCATCTAGTTCTTTGGCCTTGAACCACTGTGTTTTAATGACTTCACTATGATCATGCTATTAAACAAGTACCACTTTGATATTATTTCAACATAATAATTAATAAATTTAGTCAGAAAATGATTGTTGAATATAAGTTACATGAAAACTTTGTGTGTGTATGTGTGTGTGTGTGTGAGAGAGAGAGAGACAGACAGAGACAGAGACAGAGATGGAGTCTCATTCTGTCACCCAGACTGGAGTGCAGTGGCCTGATCTCGACTCCCTGCAACCTCCGCCTCCCAGGTTCAAGCAATTTACCTGCCTCAGCCTCCCAAGTAGCTGGGATTATAGGCGCACAACACCACACCCAACTAATCTTTGTTTCTTTTTGTTTTTTCAGTAGAGACTGGTTTCACCATGTTGCCCAGGCTGGTCTCAAACTTCTGACCTCAAGTGACCTGCCCACCTTGGCCTCCCAAAGTGCTGGGATTACAGGAATGACTCACCACACCTGGCCACATGAAGACATTTGAAGTCACCTTGTGTGCCTCCACAATTGTCTCTAGTAGTAACCCAAGACCCACACAATTGTGCTAGGGCAGGAAACTTCAGCTCATTTGATTTTTCCCAGCAAAGTGAAATGGCTGAAACAAATAAGCTACTTAAAGAATCAAAGGACAGCCAGATACAGTGGTTTGCACCTGTAATCCCAGCACTTTGGGAGGTTGAGGCAGGTAGATGGCTTGAGCCCAGGAGTTCGAGACCAGCCTGGGCAACATGGTGAAATCCTGTCTCTACAAAAAATACAAAAATTAGGCATGGTGGCATGTGCCTGTGGTCTCAGTTACTCGGGAGGCTGAGGTGGGAGGATCACCTGAGCCTGGGAGGTTGAGGCTACAGTGAGCCATGATTGCGCCACTGCACTCCAGCCTGGTTGACAGAGTGTGACCCTGCCTCAAAAATAATAATAATAATAGTAATCAAAGGAATATCCAATAATATATTTCTTAGGCTTCAAGTGTGACTATGTTCTGACTAATAAAATACAAGCATTATAAACATGTCAATTTTTCCTAAGTTCATCTATAAATATAATATTATTTCCATAAAATTCCGTTCATTTGGTTTTTTCCTGGAGCTAGACAAGTTGATTATAAAATTATTTGTTCTTCTAGAATAGGTCATTAAAGAAGCCTTTATCCCCTTCCTCCTTCCTGCTGTTAGAAAGTGAGATATGTGGATCTCCAGCAGTCATCCTGGGTCATGAGAGGCCTTGCAGATGACTGGCACATGCTAGGACAGTAGACCAGAGAGACAGAAAGAGCTTAAGCCACTCATGATGTCAAAACCACTGTACCAGCCTTGACCTCCTCCTTCAGCCTTCTTTTGCCAGGAGGGCGGGGGGAAGGGGTGCGGGGAAAGACTTCTAAAACACATCAGGCTACTCTTTTTTTATTAACTGAGGCTGAACTTAATCCTACGTGCTGCAGTGTAAGTCAAATATTGGTCAAATAACTAATGGTATCATCTATGATTCAAAAATGAGAGCATCATTTCCAATGTCTGTAACTAACTTTGAAATGCATCCAAACAATAATAGGCCAGGCATGGTGGCTCAAGCCTGTAATCCCAGCACTTTGGAAGGCCAAGGCAGGAGAACTGCTTGAGCCCAAGAGCTCAACACCAGCCTTGACATCATAGTGAGACTCCATATCTACAAAAATAAAAGTAAAAATTATCTGGGCATTGGTGGCATCCACCTGGGGTCTTGGCTACTCAGGAAGCTGAGACGGGAGTAGCTTGAGCCCAAGAGGTTGAGGCTGTAGAGATCTGTGATTGCGCCACTGCACTACAGCCTGGGTGACAGTGAGACTCAGTCTGAAAAGAAAAAAAAAAGGAAAGGAAAGGGTCCAATCAATAATAACACAGATTAATAAACGGATAGAGATAGATAGACATGTTATGAAGTAAATGTAGCAAAATACTAATTGTAGAGTATAGGTGGTAGGTAGGTGCGTGGGCATTGACTGCATAATTTCTTCAACTTTTCATAATGAAATGCTGAAAGTCCCATTGGCAAGCTGTCAGTAGTATTTATTATGTTTAAAAAAAATAGATCCCTGGTAATAAGGACTTCTGTACCTTCTTTTCTCTCACAAAAAAGAGCCATTTCTCTTCCTGTTCTATAAACACTATTGTGAGCTTCAAGCCTTGAAAAATAGAACTGGAAGTACTGCCAATGGGACAAACTGGGTGCAAGTAAAAATTTTAAAGGCTGTATAAACAGAAATCCATCTGGAAAGATGTTTTCTTCATCAGCACAGTAAAAGCTAGAATAGAATTTCCTGATATAGATGTACCGTTTGACTTTGCAAATCCCACTGGGTACAAGAGAGGCGTCTTACCCTTTCATTTAAAAGTAACTTTCACCAGAAAATGAGGCTAAGAATATTCAAATCTCAAGTAAACGGAGCTCAGCGCTAGGAATATCATTTTCTTCCTCTTTTGAGATTCCCTTCTCTCTTTTTGTCAATACAAGGACACTTCTAGGAGATATCATTTCACTTTGGTCTCATGATCAACTTGAGGCATTTCTGTCAAGAGAGTAACAACTGGGTGTTGAATCTTTTCCCATAGGTTGGTATTCTAACAACAACAAAAAAAAAAATTGGAAAGGACCAATGAATAATTACTGGCAAGAATGCTAAAGCTGCCAAAGCCTTGGCTGCAAACTGCCAAGACAGAAGAAAAAGTCTTTTCCTATTCTCAGAGATGCAGTAAGAATGTAAGGCCAGGTGCGGTGGCTCACACCTCCTGTAATCCCAGTGTTTTGGGAGGCTGAGGCAGGCAGATCACCCGAGGTCAGGAGTTCAAGACCAGCCTGTCCAACATAGAGAAACCCCATCTCTACTAAAAATACAAAATTAGCCGGGCGTGGTGGTGCATCCTGTAATCTCGGCTACTCGGGAGGCTGAGGCAGGAGAATTGCTTGAACTCGGGATGCAGAGGTTGCAGTGAGCTGAGATCACGCCATTGCCCTCCAGCCTGGCAACAAGAGCAAAATTAAAAAAAAAAAAAGAATGTGAATTAGGGCTCCCTAAAACAATGCCAAAAGTGATTTGGGCTATTGTATTTACTAAAAGAATCTATCAGTTGGTACTAAAATGTCTTCAGGAAATGATGCAAACTTAATTCCTGAGAATTCAATTCTGATGTCATCCAATAGTGTTCATTTATTATGCTGAATGCAGGCCTGCAGGAGCAGACAGTAAGCTAAATGAGAACGTAGATTCACATTATCACCCTGTGGCATCACTCACTTATAACTTGCTGAGAGGTTCCGCATCTGGATTAACATTTTCCAAATTTGATCTCATCTCAGAAAGAATGCGCTTACAAAGCTTAAGGAAACATCCTCACTGGTGTTTAAATTATTCAAGGATTTTTTTAAAAGAATGAAAAAATAGGCCAGGCGTGGTGGCTCACGCCTATAATCCCAGCACTTTGAGAGGCTGAGGCAGGTGGATCACGAGGTCAGGAGTTCAAGATCAGCCTGGCAAAGATGATGAAAACCCGTCTCTACTAAAAATACAAAATTAGCCAGGCATGGTGGCACATGCCTGTAATCCCAGCTACTCAGGAGGCTGAGGCAGGAGAATCGCTTGAACCTGGCGGGGCGGAGGTTGTAGCGAGTCAGGATTGCGCCACTGCACTCCAGCCTAGGTGACAGAGTGAGACTCTGTCTCAAAAAAAAAAAAAAAAAAAAATGAATGAAAAAATACAATTAACACATATATTTAATTTGGTGGAATATCACCCACTGTATATAGAGTTCTATAACATAGCCTTGTGATAAGGAATGAAGACCATACGTTTTATATATATATTATTGGTGTTTAGCACTTTGCCTGTATCATCACCTTCATGAAACTCTACAAGTTAGAAATTGTTATTATCACCATTTTATAGATGAAGAAACAGAGGCTTAGCAATGTTTGCTCAAGGGATCACCCTGCTAGGAGATGCTGGGGGCAACATTAAGACTCAAAGTCTGCCTGATGCCAGATCTTTTTTTTCTTTTTTAGACAGGATCTCACTAGGTCACCCAAAATGGAGTGCAGTGGTGCAATCACAGCTCACTAAAGCCTTGAACCCCTGGGCTCAATTCATTCTCCTGCCTCAGCCTCCTGAGTAGCTAGGACTATAGTTGTGTGCCACCACACCTGGCTAATTTTATTTTTTTGTAGAAACAGGGTATCACTACTTTGCCCAGGCTGTTCTCGAACTCCTGGGCTCAAGTGATCCTCCCACCTCAGCCTCCTGAGTAACTGAAAATCCTGATCTTTTAAACACCACTGATAGTGCTATGATCTTTGAAAGCCAAGTACCACACAGAACACTCAGCAATGAGACAGCCAGAGAAAGAGAGGAAGAGGAAGAATAAAAGGAAGGAAGGGAGGAGAGAAAGATAGGTCAAACCTACAAGTTGGGAATATTTTAGAAGTATTTAGAGGTTACAGATATAAAGTACTTAGCATCAAATCTGGGTGATTTCTCTGTGTTTTACTTTTATCATCCTTTATTTCTTCAATGTTTTATTTATTCCAGTAATTTAGAAAAATAGGTACAGAGAGAGATCCAAGATGGCCGATCACTAGCAGCTCAGGATTGCAGCTCCCAGTAAAAGCGCAGAGAGCCAGCAGACGCCACACTTACCGATACATTTTTGCTGCCCACGGACCAGGACATTCCCAGCGGAGGAGCCCCACGGGTCGCCAGCGTGACCCTTTCGGCTGGCGTGGCTGTTTTGCCAGCGTCTCGGCTCGGCGGCTCTTGGTGCGGAGTAAACGGGACTGAGTCTCCTTTTGGATGATGTTTGGCGCTCTGGGAAGTCAGAGCAG